>NNCF01132531.1:261709-469338 GCA_002313205.1 Laupala kohalensis | reverse complement strand
ATATATATATATCCATTATACACACCGCACAATCGTACAGGTATTGGACTGTGAAAACTAGGGATAATGTTTTGTTTGCACTCTCTTCCAATGCTATGAGTAGCGCTCCTTGGACATTTATGAACCATTAAAATTCAGTTAAAAACAAATTACAAATCCAATAGTACGTAGTGAAAACGTATGAATACGATTCGATCTTTGTCCAGAAAATGAGATCCTAATTTTGGGCAATATGGAGGAAGAAAAGGGATAAATGTAAAAAGTTGCCTTTTAGAAATGAGATAAAGGGACGTTCGATGTTGAACAAGGAAATAATTATACAAGGATTTTATCATTATAAAATTACTACTGTAATTGAGTTGATTATAGGGGCTAGATTTTGGGGATGAGAAGCAACGTCCCTTCACTGCTGACGCTTTTCGTGTGCGAGGAAGTATTGCATCATTAGTTTGATGTGACCGCGTTTGAACGTAAGAGCATCTTGTGGAACATGGAGTAAAAATGGTTTCGCATTCTAATCTCGAAAGAGCACAAGTACTACTGTTGTCATTCGGGTACCAGCACCTCCCATGGCTGAAATGTTGAGAAAAATGTATACAGATAAGATAATTTTAAATACTTGTATGTAAAATTTTGATGCTGTCCCTGACACAATGTGACGTAATGCTGTGTTTTAACAAAATTTGGAAACGTTTCATAAATTGTTCAGAATCCTCTATCAAGTCTGCTGAAAAGAAGCAGAATGCGATCTGACTTATCAAAATAGGTCGGGGAACCCTTTGTAATGAATTATGTAAATAGACTTAATCTCTTTCCTCGATGCGGTCTGGGAAAGCGGTATGAGATAAACTGCGCTCTACATCATCACATACGTAATGCGATGTCGTTTCAATTCGAACTATTCTCCGAAGGCAAGGTCATAGCTAACAAGGGTTATTTCACAGATAAGGATGTTTATTCATCTATCTCGCTTGTCAATCACAATGCGGATATGTCGTATTAAGCGTTTGGCAATTGTTTTAGCTACCTTGCTTTCGGTTAATATGGAAGCTGAAATTGCTTTTTGACTGTATTGTGAAATCATAAAGCTACAGAAGACAGGGAAGGATCTCGAAGTTTGTTTCAATATTCGTTTACTTGTCTATGACTTGATTCTCATGACGACCGAAGGACTGGTTATAATTTTATATTTCTAAACTCATAATTCTATCATGAATGTGTAATTCTTGAACAAAGCATTCTCTTGGATTCACAATGAAGAGATGCAAATATAATATTTATATTGAATTGTGACTAAAATATCACAATGAAATGGTATTCTTGCTCGAAAATCATCAAACTTTAAGTATAATGACATATGACTTTATGTTTATAAAACTAAATTTAAGTGAATAACTTAGAAGATAATATAGAAGATTCGATGGAAAATGTGCAACTACTATAGCTATCGTTTCCTTCAACTCGATGAATGAGCCGAACTCCCTCCATTGTGAGCTTTATAACTAAGTTATGTGGAATAATTTCGTCTTTACGCTTTTAAATGAGTGGTGGAAGTAAATAGTTAAAAAGATATAGATAAAGTATTCTTGTTAGTCTTCAGTGGTAGGTAGCAAATAATCTGTAATGAGTTTTCATATCAACAATGTTGCTGCTGATTGTGATGTAAGTGGTAAGAGCTCTGGTTCGAATCTCCTGAAATACGTTGAAAATTGCGAATATACTTTTATCTTTGATTTCATTCTCCAAATCACTCTACCCTGACAATCACTACTCAAAGTATCGACATAAAGTGGCATCAAGTAGGGTATGCGATCAAATAACGTGCCAAATCTAAAATTTATATCATTCACCGACTCTGAACAGGAAACAGGCATGTATAACAAAAGTTGTGATACGAACTTGACGGGTCTACCGCCATAGAAACGAAGCCCACTTATGTATTGCTTCGAAGTGGCGATATCGCGGTCCTACTGGAATGGAGCGGTCATGAGCCGCTTTCATCACTCTGGATCGAACGGGTCGGAAGCGGATTCAGGTAGAGTTGGAAGTATCGATACAAGTGCCCTTTTGGTACGGTATCGATACCCTATTAATCAAAGCCAATGATTTAAATGAGGAAGAACTATACAACGTCAAACCAATATATAAATCCAGTAAACACTGCAAAGTTAAATGAGGCAACATCAGCAATTTTACTTAAACCACATTTTAGGCTCCTACAAAAGAAAACTATTAACCACAAAATCGTTGAAATAGCATAAAATTGAATGCGAGGTACATGTTCTCAATACAGCTGCAAAGATAATATCGTACAGCTGCGAAGTAAGAAATTTAATGCTATAGCTCTGTACATATAGTGAAATTATACTTCTTGAGACCAACTTCCTCATTAGTCTCAATCTTCATAAAATTACAAGTTTATTTCTACAAACAAACTTCTGAAAAACAAGTATGAAATTCTAAGAGAATAATCCAGAAGATTTCCTCATATTATTGGGATAAGAAGAAATACTATGAGGAAACAAATGGCCTCGTTGTGTACAACGGGATCCCATGTAGGTAAACATTTTAATAGGCATAAAAGCACTTCCAAGTACTCGTCCGCATTTTTTGTAAACATATGCATGCTTTGACAGACAGTCTGACCGGTGGGATCAAGAGGCCAGAAAAGCACACGAATCACTAATTGTGATTTCTTCTCACGACAACATTATTTTCGGTGCGGAATTACTAAAACGTATACAAATGATATTTCCACTATTTTTCGTTCATTATTTATTAAATAATTAATTTGGAAAATGTTCATAGTATGTTACACGAGTTAAAATGTACTATTAAGAACAGTAATAAATTCCATCCTTATTCACAAGTGTTCCTCCTCAAAACAAATAGAAATGCAGATCATAGATGTGTTACTATATTTAGAATATTTGTATAAAAGTATCGAAGACAGTAACAAAGTTCATTTCAAACAAATAGTATCACAAAAAGTATATAAATTGTACATCATTTCATTTTCTGTCAAACGTTAAAGAAATTGATTCATATTTAATCTATTTGACTTGTTATTTCAAAGAATAAATCGTTAAATTTGAACTCAATATGAATTTTCAGGAATTGAAATAAAGAGTGGAATTCCCTTGTCGTCTCTCGCTGGACCTGGTCAACATTTCGATTAGGGACATCCTTCATTCTTCAAGAGGAACTCGATCCAAAGAGGATCCGCAGAGAAAATGGAAGAATGTAAATTGAATTAAAAGTGAGTAGTGAATTTTATTTTTCGAAATACGAAAATGTAAACTCTTATCCGGCAGTGAAAAGCTGCTCCAAATAGTATAAAGATTTGTATGTCGGGAAGTGATCCAACCCTCCATGATTGTGGATGTGTCAATTTTCCCATTTTCAATGTGAAAAAGTATTTATGGAAGTAAGAATATTGACGGAGAGATAGGATACGAAAAGATAGGGAGAGCCTTGCTGTTCTGTATTACACGTCGCAAAATCCAGAACGGATGCATTTGGAACATTAGAATATATGAAAGGAGGGGGGAATGGCTGAATGAATGAACATGCGGTTTTGACCGATACTATGACCGGAGGGGAACTCACCATAAGACAAGGAGACATAAGGCGAGGTGCGACATTGCGCATCAAGCTGGAGGGGACGTTAACCCGCCAATGAAACTCTAGACATTTTTAGAGAGGGAAGTTAAAGGCATTAAACAGATTTATGTAATATGTTTGATTGAGTTGTAGGCGTGTAGCGATATCCTAATACGCTCTCCCCGAAAAATGTATTGAATATGATTGGCTTGCTGGCTTGCACTGCGTATGCTCGGGACGGGCACACCTTGTCTTATTCCACTATATCCCATCCCGCAGTGTGCGCGTGATTAAAGTGGAACAATAATTGAAGCACAGCAAGAGGCTTCAATGCCAGGGACTGCCCGTGCAAAATGACATAACAACTATGTGGTAAAAAAAGTCCAATTCTCAGAGAGAAAATTTAGGGTGACATAATCATTGCGATAATTTTAGTCCTACCAAGATCTTATTTATCGTTCTCTTTTTTTTTCACAGTACAAATCAGTCCGTAAAAGCCATACCTAAAATCGCAAGAAAAAAAGTGATCTATTTACCTTATTTGTCTTCCTTATAATTAAAAAAAAATAACAGTCACAAATGTGCGATTGATACACCATAAAACATGAAACGAGAATAATCTGTGGGTCGACTTTTCTATTTATAAACTCAAGAACTTCAACGGGGATAATACCTCATCATACCAATAGAAGACAGATTATGATGGTATGAAATTCACTCCGACTATCTTTATTCGTTCTGCAGTTGGACGATGACTTAATGTAATTTGTTTTTCTAGGTTTCTTGAAAACTTTGCGTGTTTTCGATTTGTATTGTAGATTTTTTATCTTCATTTTACAAATCACGACGTTATGGATTTTACACTAGGAAACTATTCAAAGTCTGTTAAACTTGTTGTGAATTTTAATTTTGATAGATTTGCTTCATGGAGTATGAAGGAAGATATTTGGACTCTAGCATCCGATAACGAACCTGTTGGGAAATTTAGTCTGAAAGTTCTCCGGGATCCAATTCGCAAATATTTAAAGAGCTCCCGTCAGTTTTGAAGTCATTTAATTTCAATCTTCCTACCTTTCATGAGTAATCTAAAAGCAAAAGAACGCTTATCTTCAGAAATATAATTAAGAGTTTTTCATTATTATTTTAGGTTGATTTCAGACAAATATTCTGAAGTTTTTGTGGTAATTTCCCATGAAGTAAAATATGTTAATGGATGTGAGACTATATTTATTCATTCAAATTTCTATTCTTGAAAATGATTTTTGTTTGTGAGGGGAAATAAGAGTTAATAGAAAAACTATCTTATGTATATCCCCTACAAACATTTTAGTGAATCGATGGTAAATTTCATATCCATCAGGGATTTGTTACATACAGAACACGTTCTCCTCCATAATATTAAAGAAAAGCAAGGAATATGAATATTGATAATATTGCACATTAGTCAACTGCGTTTTCAAACGGAAAAAGCATTGTTCGCAATGTCACTTGAATCTTTTATCTCTGGAGAAAGGGAATCTTCCATCAGAATATGGTTTACACGAGAATCGCATTTAACTCTCATTATCAGGTCAACAATTATCATGTATTTGATATTACACTCTTCGCGATTCTCAGCATGTGTACTTGAGAGAGACAACACTCATTTAGTTCTTACCCTCCTCCCTCGGAATAGTACGATGATATGGCAGATTTATTGTTAATACTCTACCAGAACGTTGTATCTTTGTCGTAGTCAACGATGGTCTAGGGGGTCAGAACCCCATCCCATATAAACTATTAAGTTATGCATAGAAACATACGAGTACACGTAATGTCTAATAGCATGCGTCTCTTGCAATGGGGTAAAGACTGATATCAGGCTCGAACATTGAGGAAAAATATAATAATTTCTACATTTATCAAATTATTGCAATTTTGTGCGAAGAAAAGAGGTTCCATCAAATCACCATTTTCATTCGACCGGAGGTACATTATATTTATGGAGTTTTTATAANATATATATATATATATATATATATATATATATATATATATATATATATATATATATATATATATACATTTATTTCTGTTTCAATATAACCTCTTATTCGTTGATCATTGCTACGGATACGGTATTAAGGCAGGTACTTCCTTAATAAAACACCAAAGTTGAGAAGGTTAATTAGTGCAGAGACGTGTAGTCATCGTAGTTATTTGCAATCAATTCGAGTAAATCCAAATGATACTTGTGCGTTATTCTACATAGTCCTGACTACTCAAGGACATTCACTAAGGCGAAACCCATTCAATTATTATTTTAAATTGAAAAAATAATTCATTTTTTTAAATGGTCAATTAATTGCTTTTATGATATCTTGACATACGGAGTGAAATATTTACTAAAATATTTACTAAACTGATAAAGATATCGAATTGTGATTTCATTAAGATTAGGTGTGGTATTGGAATAATAATTTGTATATTCAAATTATTTGAAGGTTTTTTAACTGTAGAAATATTCACATATTTCGTTTATTAATGGAACTATAAATTTTTAACATTGCTTTAAAGCCTAATAAAGTACTAATACACACATTATTTATTGAATTTGAACGAACAATAACAGCGTAACAGGTCCACGAATATGTAAGTATTTCATTGTATTCACAAAGGAACGAGCGCTTTCTTCGCACATTACAAGAAATTTCTGATGCAAAAGAAGTTTCATGGGTTGCCCTAGAAAGAACGAAATGATATTGGGTCATTCCACCGCATTATGTCACTTGGCTGAAGCAGTAATTCTTCACGGTTATTACAAGTATTTCATGAAAGTAATTACTTTTCGGTGGTTGTGTACAATATTAGCGTTAGTCAAGGGGCATGTTGACATTTAACCNACACACATATATATATATATATATATATATATATATATATATATATATATATATATATATATATATATATATATATATATATATATATATATATACACGGTTAAATGTCAACATGCCCCTTGACTAACGCTAATATTGTACGCTAATATACATAATGGGTTATTATATATATTTTATTTATTATATATAATGGTTTAATTATAGTTGACATCTGGGCGAATGAGCTTTACTAGAATGAAATTGATGTACTTCCCTATTTGAGTAAGGTGGTTGTAAATTCCATTCTTACCATTCGTTTGTGATGATGTACTCCGTGAGGCGAAAAAATTTCATTACTCAATTGATTGAATGGTAGAACTTGAAATTGTAAAATCCTAACATTAAAAACGTTATTTTCAGAAAAATGACTGAATTCAAATCATGAGAGGTTGGTTAAATTCATACATACATCTCCGAAATAAATAACTTTCTTAAAAAAGATAATAAATACGTTAAAAATACGTGAAACGTGACCATCATTACTTGTAAAATATTATTGAAATATTCTCACTCGACAAAATTGTAAGGATTCGAAATATATGAGAAGCGTAATTTAAAATTTCATTGTGTATTCCTGAATGCACTTTCCTAGACTGACCTTCAAGAAAATATCGTGCGATGCTCAAGTAGGAATTTTTGTAGCGGTAGCTCTCTCCACCGGAAATTGGAGCAGCACAGAGTGAATGAGAGAATCAGTCAGCAATGAACGTTTTTGACAGCGAGGCTAGATAAAAGAGTTGACCTGGAAAATATGAGTTATAATGAAGAAAGCGATTTAAATCCAATATTATCAGGTTTATTGGTCATCGTGGAGTGAATTTAGCATTGAGCGTAACTTTGTGCAAAATTCTGAACTTCACTTTTTAGGATACTGAACCTAAGACAAAAACAATCCGTTTTTTGCAATACGCAATTGATTAATAGTTCAAGAGAGTAAGCTAACTTACATACATGAATATACAACGACAATAAACACATAATATTATTCGAAGTTATCTCTTGGTTATTGTTTACACTTGTCCCATCTCTGCTTGAAATAAATGTTTAAATAATAATTATTAGGAATTGGAATAATTCCATTCATGAAAAGGAAAATTAAACATCTGGGCCTAAACACTTCAGGAAACAAATAGTTACCTTTTTAGGGGGGATCATAGGGGTCATGGTTTTATCATGTAATAATTGTTAAAATTATAGCAAACGAAATTTTCATGAGTTCGTGACAAATTTTCTAACCAGCCAATAAAAGTAATTTCATTAAATCCTGAAGGATCTTGTATTGACACTCATGAACTTATGTCGTATAAAAATCAACAAAACAAAACTGTATGAAACATATTTGACATTGTGCTACATTCTTCTTGGTAATTGTATATTGTGAAAATAGTATAATTATAATTCATGACAATGTAAAGAATATTTATAGGTGGGACTATACTGTCAGTTGACACGAATAAAGCGCCATTTAAAGTATACTTTAATGGGCCACTCATTTTAAAATATATTATTACTATTAAAAATTGCTAGCTAAATTAGCATTGTCAGAAATTTACTTAATTATCACTTCGGTATCCCTTAGATATCTACAAAGAAACATGTTTTTTGTAGTCATGTTTAGTTATCATGTATTCATGTAGTCAAGTGTCAAGTTTAGTGATGATAGAGGTTCGTTTTTTCTCTTATAATTATGAAACACGTTACATTAGGTACTGACTGAATGTACTATTTCAGTTCTGAGAGACCGGAGATCCCCCTAAATTCAAAAAAAAATTGGTTTTATAATAAATTACATAAAATGTAGGGTAATAAATGATTCTAAATTAAACATTAGGTTGCAAATTCTTTTTGTCAAACTTTTTCTTGGTTTGAGTGGACTGTTGGCTGATCATTGATAACTCTAAAAAAATAAGGTTTCTGGGATGAGAGAGGAGGATAGTACGAATAAACACGTACACTTTTCAAATCACTTACGAAATCTATAGATGGTGCACTTGAACACACTGCAGGCCATTAAACGCAAACGCCGTGAAACGCACCCTCAGCTCACACACCACAACTCGCTGCGAAGCAGGAAACCAGCAAAGCTGCACGTCCGCGGAGCTTTGCCGGTAAAAGCCAGTAGGCGCCGACACCCAACGCCACCAAGTTTCCGTTGTGCATACTCTCATTTAAAAGAATTGCTCATTCCAGACGATGGCTGACGCTAGCTGCAGAAAGCTGGAAACCACCTTTCTAAGTGTGCCTCTTTGGTATATTTGTCTCCCCCTTTTGCATTGCTATTCCACCTCCTATGACATCTGACTAAAGTGCCCAAGTTAATTTCTGTCACCCCTTCCGCCCTTCTCCACATCTTTTCCATTTAGTTTCCATTTTCTTCTTCAGTCTTCTCAACTTTAATTTCGGAATCTGTAGGTCCATAGGACACACTCCACTCAAAACCTCCAGAGCATCAGTCGACAAGTTCTTGTAACAACTTAAATCTCTTAATTTTCTCTGAATTGTTGAAGTTTCTCCCGAAAAAATAGTGACTCTTCATACTGCAACAGCCATAACATTGGATCTACCATGTACAAAATATTCAGCTCCTTGTTTATTATATTAAATTTACCAAATCCAATCCTCCTCATTGTATAGAAAATGCATTTAATTTTCATTTTCAAGAAATTTAGATGACTCCACAAGAACGTTTCATCTATCACTATATATCCTAAATATTTAGTTTCTCGTACGACTACCAATTTTTTCACGTTTATCCGCACTATTGTATCCCGTCTGTTACCCGCACAATTGTTTAAACCTCATCATCTTATTTTTTTCTTTTAATAACAAGCCGAAATTTTGTACGCATTTGTTTCACACAGGTTTATAACTTCTTGTGCTTTTTTGTGTCTCCTGCTTCTCCCCTCCATAACTAATTCTACAACGTCGGTGTATTCGACATACGGTATCTTTGCTAAACTCATTTCCTGGAGGAAATTATTCAACAAAAAGTCCCATAAAGCTGGCCCTAATGTAAGACAGCCCTTATGACTTGCCCACCTTCATTTCCTCGAGTATACTTTCTCCATCAATTTCTAAAAATATATGTCAATTTTCCAAGTATGAAGTAAAAAGTTTATACAAGTAATTTAGAATTCCTATTTGTCTCATCGTTTGCAAAATTAGCGTGCTTTTTGATGTGTCGAAAGCATCCTTGAAATCCATAAAAAAATTTATAACGCGTATATTTCATCCCTGGTTATCTAAGTGTTTGAGAACTCCATCCTCAAAACTTAGACCTTTTCTGAAGTCAAATTTTGACTCAAGTAATTGATCAAATGTTTAGTTATTAATTTTCCCTAGTACCGATTGGTACTGAGGGTGATGGGTCGATATGAAGACAGGCCGGACAGATTTCCGTTATCCCTCTTATGAAGAATTTCACGTTATTGGAAAGTGCCTACTTATTATGCAGCATACATATATCCTCATGTTCTTGTTGACCACTCCCTAAAACCATAATGTTGTTTTATCCTATTTCGTTTTCTTAATCTGTACAGGACTGTTGTCAATTCCTCCATGCTGAAGTCAGTATTCTCCCCAATTGTACATTCATGTCGTATAGTTCTTTCTTCTGTACCTCACACTACATTATAAACTAGCGCCGTTCCTATACCCTGTCATGATGTTGTTCCTTCTTCTTCGGTATCATTCTTGATGCTGTGCCAAATTTGTTTTCTTTTATTCATGTCTACATTCATATATGGAATGTTCCACTTTTTTGATTTTATTTCAGACAATAGCCAATTTGAATGATCTGTTTGGATACATAGTCATTACAGAACCCTACTCTTTCTCGCAACGTCTTGACCCTTAAATATTTTCCAAAATTTCCGTGGCCACTCATGAATTCCAGGACAAATCTGTATAGCGTACACCACTTTCTACGGTTTAACGCAAATACCACTGATTTTATGTAACTGTATCCGATCCGACCTTTCATTGAGTTAGCCCATATTACTTGCCAGCCTTACAGCAATACATTCACTAGTTCCTTTATCCTTCCACGATCTTCTTTTCGCAGATTTTCCCATCTCGTTCTATATCTCCTTTCCTTTTCATTAATCTTCTGAATTTTTTCTGTAGGTACAGATCAAAATGCAGTACATTCTTATCGTCCGATGATAGCGTGCGGTATTCCTCCCCCCCCCCTCCCAAACTCAGGAGGCACGACCTCTGCACCGCTTGTTATTCCTTTTCCACATGACCATACACTATCCTAAGGCACTAGACCATGCAATGATATGTCATAATTTGTCATACTATTTCATTATATAGCTGCACCGTTGCCCTGTTGTCTATATTATAGCGATTTAACTACTTTTAGAAGTATAAAGTATACCTTTGTTGCCTTGTCCACGCTATATTCTATTTGTTTCGTAAAAAGCAATTTCCCGTCTTTTATGATCCCCAGGTACTTTACATGCCGTACCATCTTTATCATTTCCTTATATATTTTTAAAATTGGGTTTCTCCTATGCTCTACTGGATGCCCCAACCACATCCTGTTCGTCTTTTTTTAACTGAATTCGTAAAGGCATCCTTTTGGTCTGTTTCTCTATTTTAACAACATTGGTTCTACTGATCTTTCCATCTCGTTTTTTACTGTTTTCTTCTAATAGCATCGTTAGATCGTCTACGTATGATATGTACTACTTGACCTCATTTTCTAAAAAACTCCAATAGGTTATCCATCACAATGTTCCAGTACAAAGTAGAGTAGTCGTGTAGATTAACCCTGAGGACATCCTGCTGTCACTCTTCTTATGACCTTCTCGCTATGTATTTGCAGTACCATATTTCTATCTGTTAGATAAGAAACTATTATGTTATATAAGTATTTCGGTAACAACAAGATCTCTCTAAAGTTCTCTCTAAAAATTTATCCCCCGCTTGATCACAAACTCCCAGAACAATATCGTAATAGACGCGATTTTGCTGAGAAAAATGCGGACGGATTGAGATACATCTTCGTAACGGACCGGTTGTAATGTTCGTCTAATACAGTATGCAGACGTTTCTGCCGAATCAGTGTTGAATCACGCATTAGTTCTTTCGAGAAACTGAAATTTTGTAGAGGCACCTGTTATGGACATTTTACATTCCTTTAATTTAAAAAGTTGTGAATTAACACGTTATTGAAACTATTATAAGGTCTAGAATTACGCGCTCCACAGACTAGAACGAGAAATGTTCGGCGAGAGAGTTTGGTGACAGAGACCAATGGGAACTTTCTGAGCTGTTCAATGTGAAAGTTTCTATATGTCTCCACTCAAAAAATCTTCCGCGCTGCAAATTTCTGTTTCTAGAGTACAACCGGGCTTAATATCGCAAAAATGCTTGAAATATGAACAAGAAGTTAATCTTTGAGATTCATGAAGTGCGAAGTTGAGGTAAGTACGATCATTGATTTACGAGAACGCTGAAGTTGAAATGTGTGTGAAATACAGAATTCAGAGAACCCGAAACTATTGTTCATGGAGACAGACTAGAACGCCATCTCGGGTTCAGGAAGGAGTACGCTGCGAGGTATGGTCACCTGGAAGAACAAGACGCCGTGGTTGCGAACCTGCTCATTCTTTCCAAAACGAGTTGAGGTGTCAGTAGTCTCCATTTGTTGCTGTGAACGACCCAGATACAAGGTAAATCAAATCATTGTAAATATGTGATCGCTAAGCAATATAAGAAAGAGAAAGTTTTTAATTATTAAAATGTGACACTATAAGGTGTGATATTATGTGGAAAGAAGTTTTAGAGTATAATTATTTTTAATGAATGAGCTTTTAAAATCATAACGACTTTTAGTAGAAGGGAAATAAAATTATGAGAAGCATTCCATTCTTTACTTTATGTATTTTGAACAAATGATAAATGTGTAAAGTCCAGTTATATTACGATCATTGTTTGTAAAACAATTTAAGTAGGATCGTTGTGTATGTTGCACCAAATTACGTAAAGAAATTTGTGGTAGGACGATGGGGGGGGGGGCACTGACATAAACAGTTGTGTTGAATACCAAGATGTTTTTGTTAACAAAATATATGTAAATAATTGGTCAAGTAATTGTATAAACAAGTTATTCAAATCGAGAAGAATATGAGACTCTCGGTTTTAATGTTGAAGAATAGAATTTTATGAAATTAAGCATCAAGATATCTATATAAGAAAACTACATTTTGAAGAGAGAAGGGCGATGGTTTATTGATAATTTTTTATGAATTTTGGCGGGTAACGGGGTATTCACAGTAGGTTTCTGTATAATAAATATTTTGTTTGTACTCTTTGAACGAATCCGCAATTATTTCATAACATCGTATTTAATTTATAAATCATTAACAAATTGGCGCCCGATGTTAGTTTATCTTATGGACATGACAATCAATGGTGGATTAGCATTATGATAATGATTCAAGATTGTGAAGTTACCTTGAAATGAGCTGTCTAGAAATAGACTTCTATTCCGAACGCATTCAAAGTCAAATCTCGATTTTCGTTTCGATACATCAGTTTGCTCGTAAGTTATTGGGGTAACAAAATTCATAACATAAATACACACATACTACATTGGACATCATCGCCTCACATAATAAAAGTCACGCGAGAAATAATTTTGAATGTTCTACAGTTCTTGAAAACCAAGATATGATCCTACGTGACAATAAACTTTCAACGCACTTTTGGAAGATACGAGTACGGAAACGATGTATTTAAACTATTTTTGTAAGTTATTAATGAGTCTTTTGTAAGTCCGCAAATGAATATTTGCTGTTTGGGGCTTCATTATCTATTCATTTATGCTAGCTTAATTTAATGCTTTCCCATCTATTAGTTGATGTTAATTAGTTCTTTTATTTCGAAAGTAGTTCAACAAAATGAAATCATTCTAAATAAGTTTTTCTTGATTCAATTAATTCACCTTCTTATAATTTAATTCATATTACATTAATTCACTTTCAATTATTACAACCTCGATGTCCGATACTGTCGATGCTGCAGATGTACAACTTCGGAGCACTTAGTTTAGCAGTACATAACATATCCATTATTTCATTTTTACTTAAATGCAAATGAGGGGACGTGTATTAAATTTTTCGGATATAAGTGTTTTTAACATATTGGGAGTGAGCCCCTTCTTTTTGACTTCATTACACAATTATAAAAAGAAGTATGTAAAACTGTACCAAATATAAATCATCATCTTGATGATCATAATAATCTATAGTTCGATCAGAATAATCTATAGTTCGATAATAACTTGTACATGTAATTTTTTGCTTAAAATTACAAACATATTGATATTCTATTAGATATCCTTCCTGAACCCGAGATGGCGTTCTAGTCTGTCTCCATGAACAACTCGCAGCCAACTTTTTATCTTATCTAGGAACTTTTGCTGAAATTTTTGAATCCGCCTCTGCCTTAGGACCCTTGATCGGAATTGATGGGATGGTCCCTTGCTTGCTTCCGGAGAGTAAATTAGTTTTTTTCCTCCACGTGGTCATACGCAGTTTGTACTGTTTTTTAACAATAAATTTATATAAATTTATACATTTATTACGAAGCTATGACACCACAAGCCCACAATCCTTCTATATTATTCACAAAGCTAAAAAAAGTTTATTTTGTTTACCGTCTTCATGAAATCGAGGAATTTATATTACTGGCGTCAAAATATGAATTATTTAGCATAATTTATCTTCGAAGCGAGAGAAGAATCTATGAGAGCCAGTCAAGGAATCGGAGAAGTTTTTCAATCCGGTGGTAAACTCTCCTAATCTCAACGCGTTTTTCTTATATTACAAAGAGTGTTCTAGTTTCGAGAGGTTTTACACACAACTCTGAGACAGGAATGGAAATGAAAACATCAAGTTGTAAAGATTCGCGACTGTTCCTGAAAAGAATATGTACGGAGAAGAAAATCGGTCTCAACAGACTATGCAAAATAGATGGGAAACTATTAACAAAATAAAATTGTATCCCGTCAGACTGAAACCATTAATAGATGTACCTACTCATAATGATAATGCATTTTAACAGCGAGCACTGGGAATATACGGACATTACTGGCGTTGGATACCCAGATTCTCAGAAAAGATTCGCTTTCTTTGACTGAAGGTCCCTCTCCTCTCTCACGAGACCGAAGAATACATTTTACAAGTATATAGTCAAAGCCTCTTTATCTGCGATTGAGGAATACATTCCACTCTATCTTGAACCTGATGCTTTTGAATTCTTTTGAATTGGGGAACTGGATCCAGCGGGACGTCCTTTGTCTTTTTTTTTAAGAACGGTAATTTTTTTCATATCCAATACATTCTTCTTGTATAAAAACCTCATGTCATTATAGTGTTCTAATGAAACTGTACACATTATTTAATCAGTCTACATTTTACAGGTTTCAGTATCAAATATTCCCCACACGAAACCTCGAAATATGGGCAAGACAAATCAGCAGACAAAATTGTGTTACTATCATCTTGACAGACACTTCGTAAGACATCTTACAATATAAAAGACACCCCCATATAAAACAAATTACTTGGCTCAACTCATATTTTCAAACCTTTAAAAAAAACGCGTGTGTTAAGTGAATCAATTGACTTTATTTTCAAAGCAATTTTTGAATATTTTCAAAGATATAACTTGACCATTTTTATTGTGGGATCTTAGGCTTTGAGAGTAACAGCGCAACTAACTCTTGAAATCGCAAAATAAATCGTTGAGCGCAACTAAAGCACCCATATGTTTATAAGTAAAACCGTGTAATTCTTGCCCGTATTGCTACGTCCAGTCCAAGAAGTCATCTTCATTATTAATGAGTGGATTCTTGTTTCACACAATTATGGACCACGACAAGGAATGCCACCAAGACACAGTACGACATTTTCTCACAAAACTCATGGTATGTATTATAAAAGTACCTAGGTATAATTCAGATTGTAGTATCCAAGTTGACAATAGTTTTTGTAAATCGCAGTTGTTCACTATCTCAACATCAACAAATACATCCTGACCCCGTCCGGAATCGAATCATGAACCCTCTCGTGGAAAGTGTACACGCTTACCATGAGCTACCAAGGGAGCCGTTACAAATGTGTATTATTGTTTCTCTTATACTGAGGCCCTGACCTGACGTCGCCACGTGCTAGCAAGTGATGATGATGGGTGGGGAGGGGGGGGGGGTATGGAGTCGGGCGTCGTCCAACGCATCCGTGTAGGATGTCCTTGGAGAAACCGCGTCGCTCTTCGACGGATGCCCCATTGAGATTCCGTGCTCGTTCGCTTATCAGTCCTGCCCCCTAGCAGGGGTCAAAGCGCCACGAACTTCGGTGGTCGACATGCTCACTTGCACATGCGTAATAGCATCTCTGACGAGGGAGGGGATTATCTCCCATGACGTCCTCGGCGGCGACTCCCTCTGCTCGGGGGTCACTGGCTCCTCACTCGACCCCGTTTTGCTCTGCCACGCTTTGGGGTGGGGAGGCCACTACGGAGTTCCGTTTCACTACGAGCCATCAGCAGTTTTTTTGTGGATGAGTGGATTGTCGGGACAGGGAGTGTTAAAATTCAACTATCCTAATCAGGATCGTATTGGGAATAATTTCGGCTCTGGCATCTAGAGAACGCCGGCACCTCTAGATGCCCCCCTCTTTCCAAACTGTGATTATTTTCCGTACCGGAACTACGCAAACACCATCCGAGTGCAAACACAGTCCGCACAGCATTGATCCCTTTTCCTATTCTTCAATTAAAAAAAAAAAGAAAGAAAGAAACATCGCTGATCAAGTGGCGCCTTTGAACAATAATTATGGCGACTCAACGAGGTTGCATACCGACCGTGATCTTAGCTGCCTCTAGTCAATGAATTTAAATACTTACCCTATCCGACAGTCCTGAAAACTATATTCACTTTTAAAATTTAATAAAATATATATATATACAAATGTAAATTTACTCAAGTTCATACGGAAAAATGTTTATATCAAATAAAAGAAAAAACTAAACAAAGCTTAAACATTTTTGAGAATCCACAAAAAGATATCTCAACATGAAGCATTTGTGGTAAAATGTCATTGAGGGTTGTATAATTATAACAGTCATGGTATCGTATCCAATATATTTTTTTAGCATGAGGAAGACCTCTTCCGAATCATTACGAAACTCATCATTTGGATTTTCTTCTTTACGTTGATTAATTAGTTCATTTTTTATATTATATGATTGGCCCCGTTAATGATAATTGTTTTTCCGAAAGGTCCACACTCTTTTAATCTTCAGAGTGTCTGGAGGTAGGTCGAGGTTCAGGTGAGAGATATGAGAAATGTCAAAAATTTTATATTTTTGTCTATAAACACAGTAGGGAGATTTTCCCTACTAACTATAGTAACAGCTTTTTAATGCGAAGTTTCCGGAAAGTACAACATACAATAGATCAAGAGAACGAAAAATGGAGATTTTTAACATTAGTTCTGCTTTACTTTTTGAAGAATGGAACTTGAAAGACTCAGAACCAAAATAGCATCAATCTCCAAGACATGAACAGAAGTGATTATAGTTTTTTACTAATCTTATCAAGGATTCTATTTTGTAAATACAGTATCAATAATTCGAATTAAAAATAATGTAGTAATCTTCAACTGTCCTTTTGCGGTCAACAAGATATCCTCTTATTCACATAATTCGGTATCTTAAGAGAAAAAGAAGTGAATGTATTTTTTTGTTTTGTTTCAATAAATGATGAATATGCGATTAATAGTTGATGGAAAATTAAATAGCTTTCTCCACGTGTTCATGAAAAGTGTAAACGTTTTCTTTAAATATTTTTAACTCACCACGGCTACCACGACCTCAACATGTCTTTGTATTTAATATCTTATCTTTAATTAACGCCTCCTGTCTGAAAGGGTTATCGATTTCTCTTGTCTTAATCCTTGCCTAGTTTTTTCATTTCGTATTTTAGGGTAACAATTTAAATATATTGTTAATTAAAAGAGACTTTTGTAACCTCCAGCCACTGCATGAATTTTGAGAACGATTCACAAAATGATTGGAAGAACAAGCAGATTTTGCTAGTTTATCGATATTTCAAGAAAATATGTTAGGTTAGGAAAAGTTTCATTGAGAAAGCTTCAGAAATAAAAAAACATCAATTCTCATGTAAGACATTTTAAGGTTATTATTGGTCATGAGAATATTCGTTTGATATCAAGAATGGAAATGTTCTAACACATTATTATGAAAAAAATGTATCCTTTGATAGCGGCTCTATACATACACCTACATTAGATAAATATAATTTCCCAAAAGTATGTATGCAGGAAAAACGATCAAATAGTTTTACTGGCAATACAGTACACTATTTGGAATTTGAAATATTTATGTTAGTAATAAAAATGAGAATGATTTAAATATATTTAAAAATATTTATTCATTGAGTATATGAGTCTGTAATGAGTTCCTTTAAATTTGGTCAAAGACTTCAATTCTTTAAAATTATTATTCCAGATTTGTGAATGTTTGTTTCAACAAGAATTTGCGGAACTTATAGACAATTATTTTTTGTGGTAATAGGTCTGTTTAACCTCTGTGTTCTACAGAATAATCTGATTAATAAGAGAAGCAATACAAAGTTTTCCGTTACCATGTCGAACAAAAGACCAGTGTCTCAAAAATACTTCACGTGTGAATAGATGTTTCACGCCTGGATTACAAAATAAAAATTAATTCTGAAGATGAAGTTCTTTAAAAATGGATATGACTATCACAACTTTCTACATCAGACTATTCGCCAAGTTCATCATTGAACCACCTAGTTCATCTGTCAAGAATAGATTTTGCAAGATGTAAATTTTATTTCATTTTCTTCTGGTGCTAGCCATTACATACTGAAGAAAATGGCTTGAATTTCTTAGTTTTGTTCAAATTTTGTATTTGTTAATTCATAGTTGAATAAATAACTTCTTATGCTATATTCTAATTCTTTTGTGTGTGCGCGACTCTCATGGATTGAATTTATTTCTTGAAAATGACCCATGCATTCCGCTATTCCACCTAAATCTAAATACTTAATGGATTTTAAGAAGTTAAACATTATTTAACTGGAAATTCTAATCAATATTACATAGAAGGATACAATAAAATTATGCTTAAGTTAAAACAGTATTTACGTAAGACAAAATAGAAATGACCAAATGAAGAAAAAAAAAATGAGAATGAATATAATATCCTAAAAATACATATAAATAACCCAAAAATATTAATATTAAAAAGTAAATAAAATTAAACAGTACCATAAGGTATTCGTATACACGCTTCAATATTTTTTATACTAACTCATAATTGACAGCAAATCACTGCGAGATGTCTTTCCAGGAAACGTTTACATTTAACTTTGTTTTGACGGAAGGTGAGATTCCAAATTTGCTTTGAATGTATTCGGAGATGTGAAGCACCTGTTTACGAGTAGTAGGCTATTACATTATTTTATGACATTTTAAAGTAAGATTTAATATGAAGGTCTATTTCTGGGAATTACGATCTTGTGATATTTTAAAAGTCTTGATGATAACACAAAAGCTATAAAAGTTTGATGATAGATATCAAATGTTATGGAGGATGTCGTCTGTTCAGACGTAAAGATGTTAAGGAGAAGTTCGTCTATTGTTTATTCTCAAGATATAATTATTTTCGTGTTTGGAGATAAGATCAAATTTTCTCAGATGGTAATTGTATCTGACGCGATTGTTTTGAGATGAATGGGGAAGCACATATTGTTTGTAACTTTACGCAACATCACGATATTGAAAGTGGGGATGAATTGACAACTCAACTAAACGGAATTTTGATTGAGGTTAGCACAAACTTTCCAATATATTTTAAGAAGGTGAAATACGGTATATTTTTTTAAAATTTATTTGAACGATCCAACTCATATCGCATTTCCAACCCGAGCATGTTGGGGCTGTAAGAAACATTTAAGTACTTCAGTACTCCAACTATTTAAATATCGATAGTGCCATCTCCAGCTATTTTCAAAGAATTCCGTGGGATATAACACAACACTTCAATGGTCAGCTCTCAGTTTTGAGGAATCATCATATTTCTTTATGAGGAACAAATTTGATTTTTGACTCTGGGACACGGTACACTGATGGCGTGATCCATTTACTGCACTGAGTGTACATTGGTACACCCCGAGTGCAAAAGGAGAAATTGCATCAGTGTGAAAATATGCGTGTTTCATTTGTCTATCGTCGCGCAGTGGGAGCAACCCGACTTGCTCTGACAAGGAAACTTTCAACAAGCACAGGTCTAAGTGGTCCTGATTGTTTTAACTGAAACATATTGACTATTAGTAAGTCTTGTCAAAATATTAGCAACGATGGCACACTGGAAGGCACTGAAAAGAAATCGAGAAGTTCGCCAAATTTTGGAGTCTACTTTCCGCTCGCACTTTGTCTATCATGAGGAATGTCAACTCTTTCCACTACAAGCCTGAACTGTTGCTGTTGCATAAGGTCACCGACTGCTGCCATAAGTTTCGCGTTGCGTGCCAAGATATAACCTCAATACCCTTCTTCGATAGTGAATCTCGGTATTATAACAAAATATGAACTATGTCGCTTGTAATTAAGATTTTCACACATTTATGGGATCTTGTAAAGTCTTATTTCTTGTTTTTGGTATTAAAATATCGAAACGAATTTCGGTTTTATTATATCATTTAAAGTATCAATGGAATATTACTGCAATACATAAAATTGATGTAAGCAAAAAGATACACATTTTCTTAATAGTTAGATTTAATATTTATACGCTCACTGAAACACTTAGTTTTTATTCTTTTTCAGTTTTTAGGTTATAAACACTTTTGCTTGAAATTATTCAATTTGAGAAAAAATTACTTTATTGCATGAAATTGGAAGTTAATTAAGAAACAAAAACTACACTATTTCAAATAGTATTTCAACATTCATTCGTTAAATGAATGGTAAGAACTGCTTGAAAGAAGTTTATATTATTAGACATTCGCTGCTTGTCCGCTTGCTAGTAAGAGTTGTACTAAACCCACAAAAATGGCTCTTCAACATGCAGGTTTTTTTTTTTTTTTTTTTTTTTTTTTCAATTTCTTCGTGTGCACCATCATCGTAACCTTTTGACTAGACATACGAATCTGTGTGAAAAAAGAAACTACCCCTTTCGACCAACGGTTGTCGAAAGTACTCTTGTATTTTCGCATTGTAAATGCACAACGTGAGATGGACGCTGTGAATTTTATTTCTGTATAGTCTACATCTCGAAGCTCCCCAGATAAAGTAAAGTGATTATTGATAGGTATTTAAATTGTTGGGATTATTTCTGCTCCATTGTCCTAAAAATAACAATTTTATATTTAAAGAAAGATCCTAGTACTCTTCCCGCACCGCACTAAATCGATTACCGAGCAACACTGAGCGAAGCCACATACATTTACTTTGCTTTGATGTTGGCCATGCCAGAATCGAGCGAGAAAGGTGTTCCATTTACTTGCTTCACTCCTCTGGTGTAGAATCCGTTTGTATGTAGATAGATGACAACTCTAACAAAATTTCAAGGAGTATCGTTGAGAAAGCACTATGGACGTGAGTTCCCTATGTTACATGACATTGAGTATAGAATGGATCTCACCACACTCAAACTTGTTCTCTGAGTGAAAAACTTTCAGAACCCGAAAACGAATAATACATATTATTGGAAACGTTGAAGAAGATCAATGATGTCTTTGATACTCAAATGTTTACTAGATCATTTAAAAATGAAAATGAAAATAGCATTACATTAGCATGTGTAGATTCTCGGTGAACATGTTGGCACTCTTCCTTCAATTTCCTTACATTTTCTTGAAGCCCCGCATTGCGATGTACTGTTGACAAACCTTTTTCTGGGTTCAAGTTTCTGTTATTTTTTTATGATTCGTTATCTGATTTACAATAAATGCTTCATTCCAATCAACATCTTCAATAGATATCAATGCGGATTCAAGAACGATTAATTACGCAGAAAATTCAAAACGTGACGCTAGTGAAGTTTCGGGGAACCATCTAATTGTCAATAAAATTTCTAGAATTACATTTTGCGATTGTTTTTAAGTATGGTAAATGTGATATTCCCTCCGTCAAAATATGATATCAAGATGAATGACATACACTGTCGAAAGTTAGCGAATATCTCCCTCTATTCTCTCCAGTTTGCCATCCTATCAACGCTGTTACCTCCGGTGGCTCAGGTGGTAGCGTTCTTGCTCTTCACCAAGTCATCCCTGGTTTAATTCCCGACGGGGCCAGAAAAAGTGTACCTTTTCACTGAAATGTCCCAGTTCTTATAGCTGTGACTACTGAAAAGCAAACCCTCCTTCCTTCTGTCCACCTCCTACTGCTACTAGTGGATAAGATTCTCGCTACATTTCCCATTTACAAATACGACAATGGATATCAACGCTGCGAAGAAACAAGTCACTTATTCCGAGCCGAATTAAGAATTTCTGTTCCATACACTTAACTTTCCACACAAATTTTTTTATTCAGAACAATGTTCACTGGTCTTATGTTTGTTAATTCCAATGGACTTCAAAGAGTGCAAAAAGATCCATTTGATGTGTTCGTAATGTTAATCGAATTATGTCCAAAACACCAAACAACAAGGAATTGAGATTATGGCACCGTATGCTCATCAGTACTTTAACTGCGGAGGTCACGAAACATCAGCGCAGTGTTTTATTTATTTTCTGCGCATAGGCGTCATGTCCCGATAACAAATAGAAAATATATTTGACAAATTTCTAATAAATAACCATTTTATATTGTATAACACATATGGGAATATGACATTCTCGAGTAGTGGAAATAGCAGTTGGTAACACATTTGACAATTAGTTATAAATTAGCTGAACTCGTCCAGTGTCGCGCGGAATTGTGAATCAGTTTCCCTCGGACTCTTTACACAATTTGAATATGTTCGAAAAATAAATATCGGTGAGTAAAATAAAATTGCTTGATATCTCCACCGAAACGACCATGCACGATGTGCGCGGATGGCCTTGAGTAATATCCTTTATTTTATATTGTATTGTATTGCCTTTAGGCGAGAGTGGTAGCGGAGGTACTTTTCTAAAATCATACTCATTATCGGAATAACAATAACAGATATCATAGTTCGCATGTGCAAAGAAAATTATCCATATGAAAGCTAGATGTACGAAACTTAACTTAATTTCTCTTGCATTGCGATGAGGCAAAAAAGATACGGAAATGTTTGTGGTTAACCCAGTAGAAGCCGACGTGAGCGCGCGGTTCGAGCGACCGCACTGTACCCGCTCCCTGGGTCACATCTATGCTGAATGACCTGCTATGAAACCACTCAGTGCTTTCAAAAAATATGTGAATTTAAATAGCTCGAGCGACTACTGAAAATTTAAAATATCGTACTGACTTGTCTGAGCAGTTTCACACAATTTCACAGTTTGATCAGTCCATCAAATAGTATAGATATGCATACCAAATAAACATTGGAGCACGCAAACAGACATTCATATATATCTATTAGATGACGCCGCAATGATTGTTTTTTGGACCCTGTAAAAGGGTCACAAGTATCCATACAGGTGTGCAACTGACTACAAAAGGGATTAGAGAAAGAAGCAAGAAATACAATATGGAAAATTTGATTGGTGAATGTTTGGAGAAGTAATGGGAAATTACAAATATAATGTGAGAAGAAAATAAGAAGATAAGGAATTCATGAAAATTGATCTTCTGCAATTGAAAAATGGTACATAACACAGCCTCAAGAACAGGTGAGTCCTAGTGGAACAGAGCTTTGTCGAATTTGAAGAGGGAGAGAAAATAGCTAAAGAAAATATTGCAGGACACAGAAAGGTGACGTAGACATTTTTTTTGTGCGGCTTTACGGCTCGTCGACATCGAGGTCATTAAAGTCCTAAAAACTTGTACAGGTAGGGAAAATGCAATTGCGCACTACGGAGAGCCAACATGACTCTCCCCGCGTGTGGGACTCGCCGAATGACTCAACCATACCCACTAAAAATCCTCCTGAATTACAATTCAAAACTCAAATATAAACATATCTCGAAAACATTACATATATCATTATAAAAAAGGGCGAGAGATAGGAAGATGAAAGATACCCAAGCGTTGGGATCGAAAAGAACAAGAAATGAGGAAGGAAGGTCAGGAAAGAGAAAGGAAGGAGCCTCGCACAAGTAAGTGGAAGTAATACCAGGCTCTGCTCAAGACCCCGTGTTTGCCAAACACGTACTTACTAGATTAAATCCCCTGGGGGGAGAGGTAGATATATAACGAGTGAATGAGGTAGATATGGGACAATATGTGGCAGTGAGATAAATTCAAATAAGAGCTTATAAAATTGAAACGTGAGAATTAGCAAGACATTTTAGTATTCGAGCTGACGAATACCTTAATTATCTGTGTATATAAGATAAATAAAAAATTTACCAAAAACACGGGATTGCACACCATAAATTGGAAAGAAACTGGCCAGACATTCATCAGACATATATTGAGACTGAAGAGGAACGGTGACAACGATAGGATAAACCAATAGATATGATTCAGGAATTAACTATATGGATTGATGAAGAGACTGAAACGCAACAAATGTCCCAACAATATTGGTTTAACTCTTGAAATTTTCCGACGTAGATTCATGCTACGAAAAAAATACTTGAAACTAACAATAATATTAAAAGAAGAACCATTACAACCGTGTGTGAAAAAGTGACAAGGTGAAGGTTTTCTTAAAGTCTAAGGGGAAAAAAGCAACAGAACGAAATTGATACAGATCGAAAACGTTGATACCTACGTGTGGAAAACAATGAGATAAGAATGTTACTCGCAACCTTACAGAATATATAATATGAAATTAAATTAAATAGCCACCAATTTCGATTCTGTCCAAAGGAAGAGATACGGAAAAAGCGGTCAAGGAGTTTCTGAGTGTAATATCGACCGCGCAAGGTCTTTTACAGATACACTACTTACGTGATTTCTAGGCATAGAAGGCACCTGAGGCAATGTCATCTGGAAGAGAATAGTTACAACTAATTATAATCGCTTCCAAGACATTTTCAATCAGCTTTCAGACTGATGATGGCAGCCTGATTGCGCGGAAAACGTTTTAAGAGAATGATTACTTAGTGTTAATTTTTAACGTATGAGTCAGTGATATGAATGTATTATCTCTGAATAGCGGAGTTGTCTTGGGTGACGATCGACAATATTTGTTAAATTTCATTATGAATTTAGATCTTTTTAATGGCGGAAGAGCACGCCTTATTGCCTTATTCACATATAAAACTCTAATCAATTCAAGAGTGATTGAGCACCTTTTTTCCATTGGCTTCGGTTTCTTGTCCACCTTGTCTATTTAGCATAACCAAAACAAGGCTTCTATTCTTTATTGATCTCTTCCTGTTCATTCTCTCGTATGCGCATTTCGCCACCAATGTGGTGTTGTCCGTCCCTACCCCCGTGGCATCCGCAACTCTTCTCTCGTAGCATTCCCTTATTTCTGTTATCTGTAAAACATATTCATAAGAAATGTTCTACTTTTTATCAATTAAGAGCCATAACTTGTCCGTATTCAATGTACCTAAATTCCTATATTTTTTAAGATATATTGCACTCCCTTTTGCATAAATCTGTCACATTGTACATGCTTATGGTGTTTCTGTATCTTTTTGACATACACATTCACTGTCATCTGTTTTCTCAAATCTACACAGATGTGTCTTCTGCCATCCTCAGGAGAGTTTTGGTTATTATTTTGCGTGCTCCCTTTGTATTGTCCATCTCTATATCATTTATTATCTTCCCTGATGATTTCAATATATACCTGCTTCTGATCTTTTGAGCATACAAACCTATGGGCATTATCCCAGTTAGAACATTTAATGCCTCAGTTGCTGTGCTGTAGCACCCACTTATTTGTTTTAAACATGTTCGTAATTTCTTTTCGTAATTTATATATACAAGTCTTTCTCCCCGTACTGCTCTCCCATAAACTATTTTTGGTAGTATTGCCCCCTAGTATAAGATCTTTAAATCTGACCGTGATATATTAAAGTCCATGACTCCGCACGGATCGTGCTATGTAAGATCTTTTCACCCTTTGCCGGGCATATAACAAATGGTCATAGAATAGTAGTAGTTGATCTATAGTAAGTCCTAGTAAGTATTTATGCTTCATCGTTTCCCAATCATACGAAGTATTATGTCTCGCCTAATTTATTTCAGGTTTCCTAGCCGCATTACCCTCTTCTTTGCTCCCGACAATTGCATACTTCGTTTGACACACATTTTCATGCATATATCTACTGCCTTTCTCCTCTAATTGTTTCCGCGAAATGCCCCTTACCACCAACACCATCAATATATGCCACAAATTGAAGGTCAGTTCTATCTAGCGTCCATAATATTCTGTTAAATACTATATTCCAGTATAATGGACCACCCGAGGATCCTTGCGGGTTTCCTTTTGTTGATTCCTGTACAATTGTTTCGTCTCCTATTTCCAACATCATGTAGCGATCTGTCAAATATGACTTTATGATATTCACCAAGTATTGAGAAGTATTATTTTTTTCCAATACTTCGATAATATCTGTCCGACGTGTATGATCAAATGCTCCAAATATGTCCATAAATATGCAGATGCAGTATTTCTCCTCTCTTTCCTTAATCATTTTAATCAATGAGTGAAGAGCATCTGTCGTACTCTTTCCTGGCGTAAAACCAGCTTGCTGTTTATGCATTCCCCCATTGTCATACAAATGCTGTTATATTCTCTTTGTGATGATACATTCGAACACTTTCCAATTTGTTGGGAGCATAGAAATCTATCTGTATGACTTGAATTGACTTACTTGTTCATCCTCTCCCTTTACGAAGAGTTTGATCATCGCAATCTTCCAACACAGGGTAGCAGTGGTGTTGTAAGCATTTATTATACACCTCGACAAGTGTTTCTTTTGTGTATTCCAATATGTTCCGCACCATTTCATGAGTTGTCAAGTCCCGTCATATCCCGTCACTTTTCCTCGTTTCAACAGTTGAATTGCCTCCAATTCCTCTTGTGTTGTCTTTTCTTTATCCTCCAACTCTATCTCATTGAATTCCCACTCCTGTTTCCGATCTGTGTCAAATATCGAAGTCAACATATATTCTTCCACGTCACGCCAACTATTGTTCCCTGCTTTCCCTTTTTGCTTTAATCACCACTTCTCGAAAATCATACAGCCTTTTTCTGTATTCTTCCCGATAACATTCGGTATCCTCACCTACACGTCATGCCCTTTGCAAAGCAAATCGTACTGTATTTATTTCGGTCTTCTTTCGTGTTAATTATTTATTCCACCACTTCTCCCGTTTCCCCATCATTGCTGTCCGTTGGTTCATGTTTTGCGCATTCTATCAGCATGTCTTCGTATGTTGATATGCATCTATTTTCTCCTTTAATGTTAACATATTCGACATCCCTTTTCTAATTTCTCTTTCATTTGTGCACCATTCTTTTTTTAACGCTGACAATCAATTTGTCGGTGTAGTGTGTCTTGACATAAGGATTGGTTTTGATTCTGTCTTGGTTCTATAGCAATATGTATTGCTTTATGATCACTTATTAGACGTATCACTTTCCATTCAGAAACAGCGTGTCTTCGCCATTTATTTATTAATGTTACATCAATTGCTGACACTCTGTTGTGTGCGACATATGTCATTTAACCATATTCATTTAATGCAATTTAATTGTTTAAAGCTGTTTATGAATCTTTCTAATAATTTTCCACGTCGTGTTGTTCTCCGATCCCCTAACGTTTTCGTGCATTTGCATCCAAACATATTATTACTTCGTACGATTTGTAGTCCATCGGTATCCTTTCAATGTGCTCCAAATCTACTTGCAGTTTCTTTGCAAAATGACAATAACTATTATTTATCAACATGTGAATTTCATGTATTTATATAATACTGCCTGACAATGAGTTTTTAAGTATTGACTGTATTTAATACATTGCTTTTCCCCGCTACCACTATTGCACTCCATGGATCTTCGTCATGTATAACTCTGTAAGAAACTGGCAAATGCATCATTTTCCCTAACTGGTTTGACTTCTTGTAGGATCCCTATTTCATAACTTACTCTTGTCATAAATTCTCCCATGTTTAATGATGATACTTTCCCACGCTGCAGATTTTGCTGTAATAGCTTAATCATACTTGGTTCTGTCCTCTACCATATTCCTCCGATATTAAACTCGTAGCACAATTTACTTAACGGACTGTTTTATAATCTAATCCTCTTCATTTACAAGCAATACACTCTTTCTGCTCCGTTTTCTTGCCACATAGTTTGTAATTCTGGCGTTCCCACCCACATTTTTCATCTTTCATGCGACACCGTCATGCCATATATCCGTAATGGTGTCATTTGTAACAACGTAAAGGTTCGAGTTCTTCATGCTTGTCATATCCATACATACCCTTCTTTCCGCCATTACCTTCCGAAAATACTTGCCATCCATTTCCATGATCCAATTTTCAATTTTATTCATCTGCACTTTCTGTCTATATAATATAAGCTATTTCATTCTAACCTCCTCTACATCTTCATCGGAAAGTATCTCAGTATTAACTCCCGCATATGCTCTGTTTCTCTCTTACCACATGGTAAACCTAGATCCCACACACGCGGATTACGATGTCCTATCTCTGAACGTGTACATCCTCTATATTACATATACCCTTTTCAAGTTTCCTCTTCTCCTCAACATCTGATATTAACACCATCAGTTTCCAGACTGCATTTCTCGTGTTGCTGTTATTTTAACGCGCACTTGTTTTTGCTGCATCTCTTTCTGCAACTTGTCCTTTACTTTTTCCACTCCCGTTCCTTTAAGTATTATAGCTTCATCTGCATGTCTTTACCCTGATGACTTTTTCACCAGNCTCAGAGTGGAGACTTCGCCGGATTATACACCGCGGTGGCCGTCCCAATAGGTCACAACTTTGTAGTCCTACCCTAATTGTTTGAAAGGTTACCCCTTCTGCAATGGATGCGTATCCGCCGCATACATTCGTTCTTGTTCATCAATTCTTTGTAATATCCCCGTTTCCATTTTATTTATTCCACCATCTCTACAACACCTTGTGTGTGGTTCTCCATTTTTCCTCTTCCTTACTATATTTTCCCTCTCCATACGCATCTTTTCCTCCATAAGCTTATCTATCTCTTCTGTTTGTCGCATTAATTGTCTATTCAGTTCGTTTTTTAACTCTTCCCCATCTGCTCTATCTTCTCATGTATTCTGACATATATGTGCGTCACAATTATTCCTTCAGCCTCCTGTATTGAGCAACCTTGGTTTAAGTACATCGGAGAAGAAACCGAGGGGGCGGTATCGGATGAGCGAGAAATAGGATGAATCCAGTGGCGTAACTACCGCCGGGCCGGCCGGTGCAATTGTCTGGGGTCTTCAGTGGCAAGGAACCCCCAAGTCTATTTTTTTAGATCAAACAAGTTTTTCTCGCTATCTTTAATTACCTCCCCTTCAAAAAAATTTATAGGTGCTGTTTGGTGTCATTTAAAACAATGCTAAAATGCACGTTCCATCATTTATAAATTTGGCACAACTAATCTTACGACAAAAATAGTTTTAACAGACAGACAAAAACGTCCTCAAACAGTGTGTGTTATATTCAACAGGACACCAAGGCATTACTATGAAACCAATTTTTTAATTAATTTTTAGAAGTTGTATAAGTTTCTCTATACGCAATTCAGTGTATAAAATTTCAAATAATAGCAACATTGTTGATATTCAAATTTTTAAGTGTTAACATTTTATGTTAAATCTTCTGCTTGATCTTGCCGCCCCTCCATTGAAAAATGTTTTATGTAAACAGTACAATTGTTAATAAGTTTGAGTGTAAAGTATAAATTCATTCATTGATTTATAAAACATCCTCAATTGTTAATTCCGTGTATTCGTTGCGCCCGTCATGTCCTTACGGACCTCAACATTTTCATTACCCCTTGTAGCCCCAGTATATTAGCAGAAGCTATTCACTAAAGGACCCCTTCCTCTCGTCCAGCGAACCGGGTGTAGAGGTCGGTCCAGGGGTTACCCGCTGGGTGGGGCGTTAAAAATTGCTCACAACACCTTGGTAGGATAAAATCCAGTCTCTCTCAGCATCCGCTCTGGTGGGCTGAGACGTGCCTAACTCAACATCTCTACCGCTATCTGCGTTAACGGTAGCCGAGCAGCAATCCTGCTCACCGATCGGAGACCAGTCTCCTTCCCGTACCCCATGGGAGGGGGAACCGTACTACACGGCAGAGTCCATCCCAAATAGGGGCGTCGGTAAGCACCTGAGGGTTTGTGCCCCTACCTACCTACACGGTTTAAAATGCTGAGTAACACTCATAGGGTTGTCAGTCCTCCTAACACTTACGAGGTTGCTTCGGGATTGATTCGTTGCCCATGTTGTCAACCTAGTATTGGGTACAAAAGCCGAGGAGTGGGGAAGGTCCAGTGGTCCGCCTGAAACCTGTACCTATCGAGTAGGGAACTCAGAGTGGTAACTTCGCCGGATTATACACCGCGGTGGCCGTCCCAATAGGTCACAACTTTGTAGTCCTACCCTAATTGTTTGAAAGGTTACCCCTTCTGCAATGGATGCGTATCCGCCGGGGTCTCTTGCGAGACTCCCTACTACTTTTAATACCGAGATCTAGGGTTACTCATAAGATCCAGCTCGAGAGCCCGTCAAGTACTCAATCTATGCTCCCCCACGATTGATGGGATTGCTCCTATCACGTCGTGGCTGCGTCGACCCCCCTGTAACGGAGTGGTCTACTCGTATTTAACAAGCTTCCTTGTTAAAAGAGAAGAGTCGCCGTTCGGAGATTCTTGCTAATCTTCCTACCGCTTATCTCTCCAAGAGAGTCGATCTTTTACCCAGATCTCTGGTGTGGGGTATGATGATCTCTTGGTTAAGGACGATTGCCAAGCGGTCCACACCCCCACGATTGCCGCCGTGGCTACGGCGAGCTCTCATGTTAGATGGGTTCCCGCATGAACGTGAGACGAGTGACCGTCGGAATCTCCCGCGAAGTTCCTGCTCGTATTAGACAGGTTCACCTGACTTCTCGCAGCCACACGACAAGTAAACACTGGGTGCAACCAGTTTGTCATTACCTTGATTATGATGCGCCGTCGTTCAAAAGGTTGTGGTAGTAAGTCGGTACACCTTCCATAGAACCAAGTCATTCATGAAGACGTTTCTCCCTCACGCTGCCTATCCATTGACCTCGAGAGACCGTTGACCACCTTTGTAGTCGCCCGGGATCCATTTCCTCGCTCCATCCAAGAAACCAGCAGGTCACAGATGCCGTAAGCGTTCAGCATAGAAAAAGTTTATATGCGTCCTACTTCAGCGAAAGAATCGAATCTTCACGATGTAATTACTTCATAATAAATTTCATACTAACTTGTACTCGTACTAAGTAACGAACTCTGCTCGCGAAATTTAAGTACCGTAACTAATTAACTGATCAACAGTTGATAGTTGATTCCAAGTCGTACTCGGAATGAAAATTCCAAAGATGAAGTATAAAGAACATAATGAAATGTCCGTGAAGTCGTGGTCAAAATACCACTTGTAGAAAATCTTCAGTAATGATTTCGGATGATAGACTTGTCGAAAAAATAATAGACGGAGGAAATGTTTGAAAGAATGGCAGAATGAATACTTGGAGCGTCTCTGTCCGTCAATTTCAAGATAAGTCCCCACTCTATCACCCCGAAACTTGCGATCGTGCTCCTCCTCCAAAAATCATGTGATTTTTCTTGCCCCATCGAGCTTAATTTCTAATCCAGGTGGATTCGCTATAATTGGTTTCCGTCGTGAGGTGTGTTGCTTTCCAACCAATCATTAGACGAGCTTTTGGAAATTTTCCCAACTTTCAAGACTTATTTTTTCAAACATCCCTCCGGTGATTTTAGCCAGATACCACTTCTCATTTATTAACGACGTGACATTTAATTTTGACAGCTTTCGAATTTTAAGGTTGCAAACCCATTTCTTATACACTTTTTTTTATTTCCAGCTCTACGACGCTTTCTACGCAGTCGCCTGCCTACTTCTTTTTGTTACTCATTCGCTCTGACATTTCTAAGAGCTGGTGGCCTCGCGCGCACCAACTTAATTGTTCTATTCGCTTGTGACCCATCGTCGTTCATCGGCTCACAAAAGACGTCTGTCCCCCTTTCTAGTAACTTTCTGTGTCTTCTCTCTGTAATTGCGCACACGTATCCATATCTGTCACCGATACTGACCTTATTTCTTGCCAAAAATATCGTGAAATTTTCCGTCCCCTTTTTAGTTTAACTGAGTTTAGAGAGAGGGAGAGAAAGATAGTTACGAATACGTATAGCGTCGTAATTTTACAAATTCATAATTCAAATTTATTTCAAAACTTGATTGTACATCATTTCAAATTTCATCTGTAGCAGAAAGAATAAAGAAATTCACTTTCGAGCAAGCAACGCAAAGTTGTCCGCGAGGGAAACAAATCAATTGAAACGTCACAAATAAACCTAGTACATCACTTCACCCTTAGGACATTTAGGGCTACTTAACCCCCATATGTGATGAACTTGTATTTAAAAGATGTCATGTCACTGATTATCTGAAAGGCCCCGAAATGGATAAAACGCGATTTTTCGATTACACATTTTTACATGACCCTTTCATCCCACTCCATCCATGGATGTTCTAGGGCTCTTAACCACTAGTTGTCCAATTCCAACAACTTCGGAAGTATCTCTATCAATCTCAGCATCTCGGGTAGGACAAACCCACTCGTCGGGATCCGTGGCGGTCCACTTGCGAGGCAAGTCATATCGGCGGCAGTGCGGTTGCATCATTTCATTAAAACTCTTGTAATCTTAACGCCTCTTCCATTTTATACGATATAAGTTACTTCTTTATCTTTGTTAAATTTACAATACTCATTACATTTTATGATTGATTTTCTTCTTTTTAAATTACTCTCTTACATTGATATTAACAATTCTATTTTTAATTACTCTCTTTCGATAATTGAGTATAGCCTTTGTAGATAGTATATGCTGCCGTGGAAATATTTTAGAACTCTTTGGCGAACAATATTGCCACTCAGTTGTCACCTATCTCAAACCATTTTGGCAATGTAAGCGAATATAGCGGATTTTTTCCCAACTTCATCGACATTTATCATCAAAACAATTTCTATCTTTCTTTTTGAACATTAAAATAATTAATGTTAGTTTGGATGTTAAGAAGAACATCTTTCCGAAGTACATCACGATTGGTTCAGAGGTTTTCTCGCGAAAAAATAGCAAAGAGACAAACTCATTTTCACATTTGACATTTATACAATATTAGTATGGATTATGTTCTATCGATAATTTAAATGTTAAAGATAATATTCAAATAAATTGAAAAACATTTGGATGATAATAACTTGTGCCTCAGAGGGATGTAGAATTGCGTTAAATAACTCAAAAGATCCCATTTCTGTAATGGTAAAGTATTTATTGGATTGATTTCTACCCTTGCTTTGACATGGCGAGTTTTGTTTCGAAACTTTCTCACCTTTTAGATGAGATCTGCACGCGTTGTAATAATTTTCTAGGTAATCCTTTCACCGCTCAACGGACCTTAAAACAATAGAGAAGTAATTAAGAACAATCTTTCCTTCAATCAAATCTCTGTTTACGTTTCCTAGTGATATTTGTCAGACGGTGAAAGCAATTCTTATACGAGTTTTAAATTGTTTTCGTTTGAGAATAGGTAATAATGGTTTTGCGAAATACACCCATGAATTAGTTTGTAAAACAAGAAATAACTTATAAAATTATTAATGATGCGTCATGTAATTTTAATGATTAAATATTTAATGTAGATGTGAATTTACAAAAATTATTAATATGAATAATTCTATAATGTGATATCTAGTCTAAGGGCACAATTGGGTAATAACACTATGAAATGTACAACTAATTATTATTATTATTATTATCGTAAAAGAGTTAATAGATAAATTTTATATAGGAGTACAATGAACTTATTCCCAGTTTTAAATGTTGTTTATTAAAAAACAGGGAAACCGTAATTAGTGCGAGGACAACTAATTGTCAAGTTTGAGAAGTTGACTCATAACAACGGAAAATCAACGTATCGTTAAATCGGTGTCTATGTTGTACTAATCATATTGCAACCTGTCCCAACTAGATTTTAGGATGAATTATTATCATTATTATAAAAATGAATTGTTACAAATTTCGAGGTGCTCATGTATAAAAACTTATCGGTGCACCAGCTGTTAAAATGAAGCGAATGTAAAAACTGTGTTATCTCCTGTTCTTACAGAAATTCCCGAGTTGACTCTTCAATTCAAGAACATCTCCATTTTGATAACAATATTATCATGCAAGCACTCCTACAAACAAGGGAGAAGAATGTATCTTAACACTATGACTTTATCAGATGTGTGCTCATACGTGAATATCGTGGATTGTAATTTTCGTAGTGCAACTGAAGATCTTGTAAGATAACCTTATCTGAAACGTACAACTCCTCACCCGAGTACCTATAAGTATATCGTGTTTTTAGACGCATATCGTCTTTTGGACATTCTTTGGGAAAAATGGTGAATCGACTAAATTCGCCACAATATTATCACATAATTTTAATAATAACTCGCAGCGAATCGGAAATTCAGGGTCACTTCACAGCGATACCATTGAGAAGGTATCGTAATAGCAAATTTATTATTTGTTCAAACCGATTATTCGCAAGATTTTTCGGATGACCCATGGAAGCCACCATTAAGACATTGAGAAGTTTCTTGATGAAGACTTCCAAGGCCGATTATCCTTGACTTGAAGACCTTTTCAGTGCATGTAGTTTTATTACACTTGCCTGCTGATACGTTTCGTATGATGCTATTTTAGCTAATTAGGTCGCGCTAGTCTGCTTATTATGGGCTCTAATGACCTTGCTGTTGACGAGCCCTTAAAGTCCCACCCACACACACACAAAAAGAAAAAAGTCCTGCTTATTCTATTCTGCTTATTTAAACAGTTTGAAAATGATTCATACTTATGCGCATCTTACCTTCACTTAAGGACGCATGAATTTTGTCGCTTATTCATCAACATTGAGGGAGAATAATTATGGGTAAGAAAAAGATCATTAGATCCCAACAAAATGTAGTTTTATTAAGCAAGGTCATTAGATCCCAACTACAGTTTTGTTGGAATGTTACTTTTGTTTTCAAGAAGTCGCTAAGAAAAGATTCTTCGTACTCGCTTTTTAAAAGTGGAAATTTAAGTTGAAACGTGTTTTTTCGATTTTTAGCTACATCTCACGAAATATTTAATGCATAAGCTAGGTCTTTCTGAATGACTATCGATATTTTACTTTCTAATGGGTAAAATGGTGTAGAAATGTTTGGTGCGTTGGAGTAAACAGTAAAACACATTAAACAAAGCAGACAAAAAATTATTAAAGATTGGAGCTTAAAATTTTGCAAGGTTGTGATATTTGTACGCAATAGTCCAACAAAGCAGAGATTTTTTCAAAACTTCGGTTTTAAAGGGATGAATTGGGTAAAATGTGATTTTCAAGTTTATGCGATTTTAACTGTCTTACAAAGTAAATTAGATAACATCTAGGTTTTCGAACACAAACGTTGTTTATTCAAACATTAATAAACTGGTTTCCAGGTTTTTCAATTTTCAAATTTTTATGGGTGCAACGGAAAAAACAAGCTTTCAGAAGTTTTCGTTAGCACTAATGACTTGATTTACTATTTTCGCTATATTTCACAAACAAATATACAAACAATATTGTCTGGGTATTCGTATGAAAAGATTGTTTAATCAAATATCTACAAGCATTTTTTTCGAATTTTAGGAATTTCTTGAACCGTTATCTTGTGTGACGCACATATCAAAGTAGAGAGAAATATGTTGAAGGTAGGAAATTTCGACGTAATGTTGATTATGTATTATAGAAAAACATGTTACGATATTCCGATTTCACAAAAATTAATTCCAGATAAATGTCATTTTAATTTTAATTTTTTTAAATTCTTTCTAATGAAGATATAATTCCTGTATTTTGAATGTAACTGTGTTATCTATACTAAATTATAACGAAGGATAAACCGTGCCACAACTATAAAAACTCCCGTGCGAAACCTGGCAGGGTCGACTGGTTTATGATACACTGCGCGTCATAATTAGCGGCTCAGACAATCATAGCTTCTATGTCTTAAAATATATCTTAGTAAAATTTGTGGCTGAGGAAGCTCTTACGTTTTATCAAGACATTCCCTTATTGAGAGATTCCAGTGCCTGTCCCTTCGCGCTATACAGTTATAGAACGTCGAGGGGTGTACATTTCGAGAAAATCAAGCAAAAATATCACACTTTAAAATGTCGGGGATAAGTAGTCTCACGTATCCAGATTCAATAATGTACTCTCCAGTAGATGTCATTAAAAACTCATCTGAATACCCACCACCACTCCATATCACCCTCTTTCCTTTCAAAAGTATGCTTGTTTAAGGAGTAACTTAATATTTTCACCAACGTGAAACACCCATTGCAAGACACCCCCTTCAACATTTCATCCCTTTTGGAAAATTTTATTTTCCTCAGGAATTGGATAGGGAATTGTTTGACGTATTCTCTCATAGATGTTAAAGCTGATCGCTTCAATGGTTTTTGTTTTTCATTTCTTTGTTTTTTATTTACCAGTGTTTAATTACTTCTGACCATTTTGCCCGGAGTCAAATAGTGACGAAACCCGTCGCTTTTATCTTCTATTCGTATTATGTTGGTGTCTTACCTTTAGCATAGTTTTTTTTCTTGTTTCCACCAAGCTACTTCTTCTATCATCAATACATAGACAAAAATAGAATAATAAATTGTAATATACTTTATGTATTATGAAAAGCATGAGAAGTATTTGTTAATATAACATTTCCTAAAATTTCATTAATGTAACATGGATATCATTTATGATAAACTAAACAAACTCAAAAGATACTTATTTTGAAATGCTAAGTTACAGAGTTCGTTAACATTTTTGAGAAACAATACAGGAGAAATATTAATTATATCAGAAAAAATCAATACTTTAATATTACAACGAACATCTTGCTATTTCAATTTATAATTAATGTGGAATATATCCCAAAATATATACCAATTGTCACATAAACTGTAGTTTTCAACAGAAACAAATAATTTGAGAAGAAATATTTTTTTAAATTAAATATTTACTATATGTTGCAATCATAACTGCGTACAAATTACGAAAACTCGAAGAAATAATAATCGATTTTCTCGAAATTTCTGTACGATGTTTCGCCCCGAAAGTTTTAAAATTTATATGGTAAAAAATTGCATCAGTTGTACTTCAAAATGAACGACCAATTTTTTCGCCTATTATGGAAATAGCGAAACTCATGGTTGAAGGTATAAAAACACTCAAAATACTTGAATTTCTGGCAAAAAAGATCCTTTTATGTATTACAGAAATCTTGAAATTAGTGACTCGAGAAATTAAAAAATTTAACTCTCATATTAGACAAAACAGTTTTGGCTTCCAGCTTTCATCAGTAACAGAAAATGAACCGATTCTTCTCTCTTCGGTTTACGTGGGGAGTAATTTAAAAAAAATTAATCTTGTCTATTTAAACCGGGATGAGTAGAGGCTCCTAAGGACCAGATGAAAGCAAATTCACGTGTTTTTACATCTATGGATTGGGAATGTTTGAGGAGAGTTTCCAAAATTATAACTTTAAAACAATCATTACATTTTTATTGTGCAATTTAGCGAGGGAGGAGACAGGCAGAGAAAAAATAGATTTATCACAAGAAGCTCAGTGATTGTTCCTCCCGATGTTGAGGGGAGTAGTTGTTTCTCCTACATATAACCTTATACAGATAGAGCAACCTAGAAGGTAAATGCAATTTCTGGAGGTGCATTCACTAGATTGTCAAATTTGTGTGTGAATTGGGTGACAGGACTAGTAAAGAACGTTCAAGGATCGATGATATTGCAAGTTTTGCACCCATGTTTTTCATAGCGTTTTGTGCCGGGTGAGAAAAAGAGGCGTAGATGAATATTTTGTTGTTACTTAATAATTTTTTGTGGTTGGGTTTTTTTATAGACACGTAAAGGGGTTTGTTGAAGAGGAATTATGTAGAGAGATTAAAAGTTAACAATATGTAAACGCTCGTTCGACGCTATAATAAATAAAAATGGACAAATGATAACACTTTATATTCAAATATGGTCTACAAATAAATAATGTATTTGGCGAAATGTCATTCGAAGTAGACTGAGGGAAATCTATAATTGACTTGACATTGACAACAACCTCTACAGAAGGGTATCTTATAGACTGGAGACTAGACGAAGGTATATCTTCAGATCAAAAGGGAATACTCTTCGAATGGAATGAGAACAAATAAAATACACTCGACAATGTAGAAAAACCTGCGAGGAATAGATGTGAAAAAATATCTAGTGATACCGAGTCGAAAAGGATGGGGGACAGTGATGGCGAACTTGAGGAACGAGTAGATCAATTCCAGATAACAATATTGAGACCTGCATCAGAATGTGCACCAAAGAAGAGGACAAGGGAGAGACCGGGAAATATTTGGCGGAGGAAGGAGTTGGAGGGACTGAAGAAGAAGAGTGCTAAGGCAAGAAGGAAGTTGCAGAGAGCGAAGAGACGAGGAGTGCCAACGATCAGAGAAGGAAAATACTACGAAGAGGCAAGCAGAGAATACAAAAGTAAAATAAAATAAAATAATGTAAACAAGGACATGGGATGAATATAATACGTATATTAGAAGAAAGAGAACTAGACAAACAGAGTTCTGGAATAGTATATGATGCTGTGGGAGAAATCACCCAGAAAATGCAATTAAAAAAGGAAAAGAATATCTTATTATTCGCTGATGAGAGTAGGTATTGCTAAATTCAATATTGGATGCAAATCATTACGGTAGTTATATAAAGGTGTGATGATCCCCATGATAACATATGTGTAAGAGGCTTGGGGTTTGGTTCTGCGGAATATCTCATAGGAAAACATTCGATAGAATACAACGCCTATTGAGGCAGAGCGGAACATACTACACAGTATCCAGTGATGCATTTAATGTATTAGTGGGTGTCATACCAATGATTTATGTGCACATAAACGGATATTACAACCGATAATGAGATGAGAACAAAGAAATAGTAATAGAGGGTAAGAAATTAAAAATTGAGGATAAAGGATGGAAGAGAAAAATCATAGAAGCGTTACTTGTAGCATGGCGGATCAGATGGAATGAATCTCTACGATGTGAGACCGAATGTACATTTTGCAGAAAGGAATAGACGATGGTTTAGGCCCGGACCAGTCGAGGCAGAAATAATGACGGAGATGGCGATATAAGGACATATTTTCACAAATTTGCATGACTGACAATGAAGACTGTAAGTGTGGATTAGGATGGAAAACAAGAGACCATATGTTCTGGGATTACCGGAGAGGACAAATTACGTGAACAAAATTAAGCGAGAAGACATAATAGTTAAATTTGGACATGGCACGATAAGCACTGAGACTAGATGAAGGAAATTTAAAGATTATGTGAATGGAATTAAAGAAATAAAAGTAGCACTAAAAAATAAATAGATTGTACATTTAGGCTAAAGAAGAATGTAAACAATAGATGTAGCCGTAGAATTTCAGAGGATGGAGACGACGAAAAATAAAATAAATAATAATAATAATGTAGAGTAGTTTGACGCTATAATTTGATACAAATATTTGAAAAGAGAATTAATTTTGTCAATACCAGGGGAAAATGTTTAACATAATGCAGGGGACTGACAAGTCTGTGCTAATGGATTTTTAATGAGTAATTTGGAAATCATATTATTATCGTACGATAAGCACAATGAACGTTGCACCAATTTTCTTCAATATTATATTATGATGATCGGAATAGGTAGGATGGTTCCTTGTAGGCTTTTGAATATGAAGTTGTCCTCCACGTGGTCTTACGCGCAGTTTGTATCAACTTTTTTGATAATAAATTATTTATTCATTTATGTGAGTGAACATGTATATCCACTCATATACTCGTAAATGTGTAAAAGTGGACTGCACCGCATTGCTCAGCGAAGGATTTTCCATGTAGTCGATATTAAAAGAAATAGCTATTATCATAAAATTTATTTTAAATAGCCATAATTATTGTTTTGAACATAAATACTTAGGGCCTACTTGTAGATCTGCTGCATGCTCTTCTACGATGTCGAAAGAAAGTAATTTGAGTAGTATTCAGCTGTATTTTCCGCTATGAAAGTAAATGAGCTTATACAACGAATTTAAAGACCGTGTCATTTACATATATGTATTACACTTTTCTCTGTAAAATATCTGTACTTATATTTAGTGCTGCTGTTGTCGCCGCTCCGAAGAGTGGAATCGGAAAGTGATAATCAGAAGGAATAGGGGAAGACTGTCCAGCAACATTTAAGATACTACGAGTAAGACGTACTTGGAAGTTAGAAGTACAGCGTATCCAGTTGATATGATATTGATATGTTTCCCAGAACTGTGCGTATGTCGTTCAATAAATTATTTAATTACATCATTATTAAATGATAATGAAATTGGCATACTTTATACTATCTTACCTTAAATTTTATTATTTTTTGCACATATGTAAATTTATGGGACCCTTACCAGTAGTATGTTGATGTTACTTATTATAAATCTTATCGTCAATTGTCATGGATTACGGGGCGTACGTTATGCAATCAAACTATATCTTACGCAACTTTTTCGAGTAAGGTTTCTGAAATTTGTTGTACTAAGAATTGTCTTGGACCTCTACAATCGGTATGTCCTTTGATTGTGGTCAATTTTATACTACACAGAAAGGGCATATCTTGTAACATCATTCAAAAACGTGAATTTATTTTTTTAATGTAAGTGTTGATTTATACCCGTTTATGTATGCGGATGGTTTTCTGTTGGGATTGTTTCATACAAATTCATTTAATATACATGGCATATGTTAAGCTGTCATTCAAACACGCGAGTGTTGATACAAAATGAAATTTGATATTCTCACATAGTTCCACGTAGTACACTCTAATTTTGTCCTTTTATTCATTAGCACACATCTAATGTTCAAAAATCGGAAAACATACGTTATAATATCATTACATATTTTTTCCTAACAGCAGACTGTCTAAAATACTCATCTATTTTGGTCTGTGAATGTCCAATTCACAGTAAGTGACATTGTGCAGTCGTTGTGAGTCCATTGCGAGATGCTGGCTCGGGGGCGTGGTCGTCACTACAACCATCTGCTCGGGTCGCATCGGTCTCCTTGCGACACACCACAGAGGACGTCCAACCCGCTACTGCGTTGTTTCTTTCAGCGTTCACCAACTAGAGCAGAATATCTTCTTGAAGAAATACATGCACAATTACATCATAAGAGCACAATTAACACAAAAAAATATTTCCTTCTTATTTGAATTTTCGGAGTGTTTTAGCATATTCAATATAACAACTCAACAAATGGATTTTGTTGTTGATCAAGGATAACTGGAGAAATATTTCTTGACTCAATGATAATACGATATGAGACTGTCATATCTTTTTCATGAACAAATGAATCTTTTCCCATCATTTCTGCAATTAAAAACATTACCTTCTCGATAAAAAGGTTTTTTCCGGTTTTTGAGTGCGTAACCCGGAACTCCCTGGCGTCAGCTGGGCATGCTAGCTATTAGTCTGCGAGACAGAACGAGTAAGAAATGTACTTTGAAACTATAGGTACTACCCCCAATATCGTTTACGATCATATGTTTATTTCGTAATACTATGGGATGGACACATAGAAATCTCTTAAATTGCGGTGAACCTCACCGCCAGGTAACAGATTAATAATGTTAATCTGTTACCTGGCGGTGAAGTTCACCGCATTTTAAGAGATTTCTATGTGTTTGTGAACCAGAATTGGAAAATATGACCCAAAACAAAGTACCTCCTAAGAGAGTTGCCTCATATGAGGAGCGTAGTCTCTACGAGGCCACCTCAGGGGTCTTTGGGTCTCAAAAGTTGAACGAAAATGGAAGACGGACCCGGGAGGCGAACGGGATGGCGTAGTTGGTAAGCGCATGAGCGCGCTAAGCTCAAAGTCTTGAGTTCGAAACTCAATCCCGTCTCCCATTTTCATTTAACATATCGGATGGACATTTGTGTATTAGTGGGATACACGAAAGTACTGCTATGAACAAAAACTTTTTAATGAACTGAGCGCAATAGTATGTCAACATGTAGCAGTGACATCTGTCGACTTGTAGAGGAAACCCGACAGTGATCGAAGAACTATTTAGGTTTCTTAAATTCTCGAACAAAATTAAAGAAAATTAACGCGTTTCAACAGAAGGAAAATTCAAATTAAAATAGAGTAGTAGAAATAAAATAGAGTGGTAATATTAAAATAGAGTAATAGAAAAATCAGGCGAAACAAATATGATCGGATGTGCCGATGAAAGCTTAGTATTGTCCTGAAGTGTATGTGCAAATGATTGCGTACACGGCCGTCGCGTAGCCATGGAGTAGAATTTAGCGGCGAGATCTCACCCGGTCTTTTGATGTTGATAACAAATGTTAAGAACTATTTTGCCTTAATTTTAATTCCAGCATTGAACCGATAAGAATTTGTCACTGCCACATCATATGAGCAAGGAACCTTCCTTATACCAATGTGGAGTAGGGTGAGTTAAACACGGGGTATCGGGTGTAGTGTTTTCCCCATGTAAGGGGAACATTGTAATAAATATTTATAATTTAATTTGGTCTTAGACTACTATTGAAAAATAATTATTTAAATAAGGAAATGTAGGTTGTATTTTCTGGACAATAAAAATTTTGTTATATAATTTTGATGCTAACATAAATTTTTCAAACATTCACAGTCGTGACTTTTTGAAAATATTCGCATTCATAACTATTTTACATGGTCCAGAATTTCTTCGTGTCTTCAAAATTGAAAAACTAAATTTTCATGTTTTACTTTAATATATTTTATATTTTTCTTTGATGTACTAAATTTCTAAACTTTCTTGGTGAAATGAATAATTGTTCCACATATCTATCTTCTTATAAATTATATCAAAGAAATTTGTGCAAAATATTCTCGAGGTATGGTGATGATAAATGACGTAATGATAAATGTTCTTCACTCACAAGTTGAAGTTGTATTATTATAATCAAAGATACCTAGCACTTTACTTCAAAATATTATATTAAAGAAGGCTGTATTTGTTTTCCCCCAACCAAAACAAATACGTTACTACTATCGAGTGATATTCGTCAAGGTCAAACACATTTTCATCTCATATACGGAAATTCCTCGTATCACGATACGAATACTGTTACGCATGGAAAATCCAATTTATCATTCAACCACCAGATGTTGTGAGATAAGGAAACAATATCCCATCTTCATGGACATCCATTTCGATTAAGAATAATATGCTCAAGTATAACTCTCTCGAAATAACTCTCCAGTCACGTGAGGAGAATGATAAGATACCTACACACACGGGAGATAAAAGTTGTTTTAAAATATCCCAGTGTATAGAAAAGTTACGTTAAGGTATTCCCATTAAGTTAGGTTAGTCATATGAAAATCCTTCTTTTGTCCTTTCGTTCTTACTATGTGGATTTATTTTATCTCTACACCTTATCTTCCTCGAAAATGTTTTCTACAATTTAATTCTTAGGAATTCAAGATGGTGTAATAGTGAATGACAATTATCGATTACACACGTAAATTTCCAACAGGAAACACATGACTTTCTGGCCAGTTTACTGAAGATTGATACTCGGAGATCTTCAATGAGATTTACACGGGTTGATAGGCCACAATTTCTCACCAATTCCGGAGCATATAATTTCATATTTTATTTTCATCAGTCTTTCAATGGCTTTTATTACCTTCGGTCCCCAAATGACTACAAATATTGCTTTTTTATCAAAGTTTTGTTACGTGAATGCAATTTCGTTAAATTTGAAATGGTGAGAAAGTTGGTATGCCTTACAAAGATCAAGTTTCATTTTTACGGGAAGAGCACAAATTATTTTATATTTAGCTTACCTCGAAATTGAAAACCAATATTTTGAGCAAGATGTACATAAATTATGCTTTTTGCAACTTAGTGAATCAGATATTTTGTATCCTTGAGCAGATTCTGCTGTGTTGCGGAAAAATCCCATCATCATAAGCGACCACATGGGGGGGGGGGTGCATATTGATCTTGTAGGTTGGGTCACGGTGTATGAATGGGTCAGGAACTGTGTGGGTGAGTGGTGTAGTTAGTTACGAGGTGACTTCCTTTACCTTTTTAATAAATCCCAGTATACATTGCCTAAAAGATAAATAATATTTCTTTATTAAAGACAGGTCATTAGGGATATTGTCCAGAGTAGGAAATATGTGATTTTTTAAGAATAAACTTCACTTTTAAGCTGTGACTAATAAAAAAAAATATTTTGGAATTAATTTTATTGTTTGATTCTATAACGTGTCTTATGAACACATTATGTAGCAACTATTACCTATTATCAGTTAGATATCAAAGTTTTTAGTCTTCTGAATTCAGTTTTGTGTGAGTGATGAATTTTTGCCTTATTAAAGTTTTATACGTGTCTTTGAAAATTCAGTTTTATGTGATTAATGACTTTCTGTATGATTAAAGAACTTGTTTTACTACTTTTTATTTATATCATGATTCTCAAATCCGTGAAACAAACGTCTGAAGTTTTTCCATCTTATACTCATTACACTGATAAGAGTATTATTTTCAAAGAATTATGTAATATAAATATCAGACATCGATATTATAATGCAGAGAATTTCTCATAAATGAGGAAAATTGATCTATATTATTGTTTTTTCGACAGCAGACTATCTATAGTAAGTCTAACGATTTTCCATATTTTTCACATTGCTTATAATTTCCTTCATAGGGCAAGCTCATAATACGCCTTACCTTTAAAACAAGCCCTAGTTGTTGCATCCTGCAAAGACTCTTCGGTAATTACTTATTGTCGACAGGAATACGAATGTTTTTTATAGTCATGTGCTTAAATTAATGTTATTCTTTCTTAAATTTGAAAGAGGTGAAAATATTTCTACCGAAGCATTATACAGCCTATTATAAAAGATACATCCCGCACAATTAGATTCGTGGTACTTGCATTTTTTCACAAAATGTTCATTTATTCAAAAGATATTGCAATATTTAAAAAAATTATTTCAAATAATTGAAAATAAAGTCCCATTGATTTTTAACGATTGAAATGAGACGATAAATGCGTCAAATTAGAACTTTTTTGTCAATTAAGATTTTCATTCAACTCTTTGTATTGTTCGTGAAGTTTGGCTCCCAACTCCTCACTTGAGCTCAAGTCGATGTAAACAACATGACAGACCCGTGAGTTGGGAGTTACACTGTCACATGTTTCAATTTGAAAAGATTAGCGGAACTATCACAAAGAAATTTCTGAAATAACGGAAGTACAAAAAAGAGTACTAGAAAAAAATTAGTAATTCTAGTGAGCCCGTGCAAAAATTTCTCGGTCATACTGACATGAGTACCAATTAGTGGTACCACTATATCGTGAAAGTAAATAGAATATATAACAATTATACGTATTCTGTTTTATGTTTGTTAACGTAATAAATTAATAATAAACATGTATACTGCGATTCCTGAATGCTTACCATTAAAGAGATCGGTTTTTAAGTACAAAGACAACATTTCTGACTAGATTAATCATTAGATTTTTTATCTCCTGCAACTCTAAGGATTTTATCGAAATTTAACTAACTCGTTGCAAATATTGAAAACCTCATTTTGGTACTTTGACAATAGTGACCAATTGACAATACATTAAATTTATTATTTTTTAACTATTTAAATTTAAATGTTACAAAAGTGTTATATTACATTACTATTATTTGTATCTATTTTTAACTATATTTAATTTTTTATTAATTGTTTGTTTACTAAAATAACAAAACCCATCTAAAATATGTGTTCCATCACGATGGTAGATTGTCTCTTTCGAGATGCCACGAGATTAATTTGAAATCTTTGACAATGCATCGCGAAATATCAGATGAATGATTGTAGTTCGATACAGATTCTACTCACAAGAAATAACCACTTGAGGAAATAAATCTAATTTGGACAGTCAGCTCAATTTAAGTCAAGGACTCTAATTTTCCAATTCAATCTAGATAACTTTGCGCCTTGACACTAATGATGAAATTCAAGTGTCGCAGAATAGACTTCAAAATTGTGTTTTAAATAATTTTTGTTGATGTTAAACTAAAATGACAAAAGAGTATTTCATATGTGTTGACAGGAAAAGGAAGAAATATAAAAGGAACTGCTTGTCAAATATCTTGCTCTTGTTACCCTTAACCTTGTTGCCCTCAAAGGACACATAAAAATGTTATAAATCCATGATCTTTTTCGTTTCCGATATACTTAATGGTCATCTGAAATCCTCATTCCTTTATAATCCCTGAAGTCCACCTCATTTTTTCTTGAATAAGTGTTAAACTAATATTTTTTTATTAATGTTTAATTTAAAATATATATTAAAAATGATTGTGTATTTACCATTTTGAGACAAAAAATTAGCTGAAAAATTTATTGAAATTTACCTTAATTATTATTTGAGTAGTATTAAATGCAAAATAGTCTATAATACATAATTTTGAAATAACATTTATTCAAAACATTGCCAACATATCGCCATACGTCTCAATTTTAAACAGATCTTTTCCAAGATATTTTTGCAGTTTTAGACCCCACATTTAAAGAAAAAAAATATTCAGAAACACAAAACCAAAAACACACACACACATGTTCAAATTTCTTAACGCAAACACAGGGAGGAAGAAAGAATTTTGTAAAGAACATATTAAATTCCTTCTTACATTTTGTAGTACCTTTTTTCTCAAAAACTGTCGTTTCGAATTCCATTGACACATGAAACAAATCTTTTAAACGTCGCAATAGAAATACTGGTTCAAATATATGGAAAATGTGATTAAAGGGATAAAATTTCAGTAGATGTGAACAAATATAAACAATAAAATTTTGTCTCTTTCAGAAATTCTTGAGTCTTTCTTACGAACCGACACGTTAATCTTATGTAAACAAGTTTTAAACCCTAGACTTTTTCGCCACATTACCGAGATGATACAACGAAAAATATCTTCTGAGCCCTAGATCCTTAACCCGTACATCCAAAAGTGATCTTGGTCGCGTGTAAAATATCTGGATGATCTTCTAAATTTTCAATGAAATACTCGTACGTCAAAAAAGTTTTTGTTTTCATTTGCATGGCAAGGAGAAGCAAGTACACCTGACACACACACTAGGCACGCATATACATGGCTGTTTCTCATTAGTCGTCTTATTACCCAAATTCTGAGAAGCATGCACTCATGTACGTGCAGCTCACTACGTCGTGCACGTTTTGCGCGTCAGGCAACGCGCCACTTGCTCGCTCTCGCCGACGACGCCCGAACAGAGGCGAAGACTAATGCGCATCTCTCTGCTACGTAACAGTAGTTACGCAATGCCTTCGCTATCCGTCGTTCGTGAATCAGACGCAGCGCCGACATGATTCGCTTCGTTGTTGTCATTGATGACGTACGTGCTCAGGCGATACACACCCACGTGTGACGACGAGAGGGGGAACGTAACGTAACAGAAACAAGTTTCTTATTTTTCTTGAGACGGGGCAGCTTAACAGGACATACACAGATAATTTGGAGTAAATACAGGATAGCATTGGCATTGATCACATAACATTTTAATTCAATGAAATTACCAGGAAGAACCAAAAATATTTCTGGCAAACTCAAAAATTTTCAGGTACATTATTTATATAAACACCATTAAACTCTACGCGAAATTTTTTGACATTTCTCACTATCAATTAAATAACTCCAATAAATTTTATCGCACGTCTAGTAAATTCAACACCCTTACTGCTCCCGCAAGTGCTTCAAATCCAATACTATTCTCGACTATCAAAGATCGAATGTTTAACCAAGTCATTTAGGTATTTCTGCTGACAAACAATAGAATTCTACAAACACCTAAAATTTGTATAAATATCAATTTTTAATTTTAAAACACACCTTTCCGGCCATTCAAGCAATATGTTGCCTTTTTTAATATTTGGATGAAATACATTGTATCTTAAGAGAAAATAATTTGTTTTCACTGATAAATTTATTTATTTATTTACAGGCACATAAAATATAATATATATAGATATGTTATACATAAACAGATATCAGACATGAGGTAAATAATTACCTAGGTGTAGACATTTGTGGAAACTAAGTTAAACAATGAAATCAATGTGTTTTTACAATAGCAGTTATAAAAACATTATTGAAAAAGAAGAGAAAAAACAGACAAAAGTGCAAAACTAATACCACAATACTTGTGCATATGATGAATGTAAAAAAGTTAAAAATGACAGAAATACTAAACATAATATAAAATATTATCCATACAAGTTAAAATTATGGAGAAGTATCCAATGTTTAAATAGAACTAAAATACATTTCTTACAATATTAAATTTTCTAAAGACGTCAAAAATGTATTAAATTGATGAATTGTTGTAGTCAAAAAGGTAATTTAACTTTAAAACATTTTCTATTGACACTGGGCATTTTGAAGAGATATTTAACTTTGTGCTGCGTCTTGTTTTAGTCTCGGAGAGCTGTCCACCATTGCCACTACGTCCTGGGCATGCAGATAAAAATGCTAATGGCATGCCGTACTGCTTACGAACGAAGTCACGCGAGTTCATTCTACGTCAGCCGAAAAAAAATAGAAAATCGCGATGTTTCGATACTACGATATCGATAGATTACGTTAATAAATAAATTAAATGGTCACATCCGAGGAGTCTATGTGCTAGCGTAGCGGTTAATACTCGTAGATACGAGCGGTGAACTCAGTTCATTTTTTGTGAAGTATTTTAGTAGTAACATAGCGTCAATTAGTTATTGAAGATAACCGAACTAAAGTGACCATTTTCCAGTATTGTTACGGAGACAAATGTATAAAAACAAAGTTAATTATAAGAGAGATTTATGCGTACTCACGTGTCACCTTAATGCAGGTAGAATTTGAAATAAATTTGATAGAAAATATATTTAGGTGAAATCGCTTTATCAGGAATATACCCTATGAATAAACATTTCTGTGCGTCTATTTATACTTATTATTACGTCCCGATTGTTTCCAAAATTGGAACGAAGGGTCTCTTCAAAGCACACCTAAGTTTGTGTCATACACTCTGACATTATGCTCTAATTTGTATACGCTACATGCTTTTTCTTTTGCAGTTAATGATGGGTAGTTCTAGTATTTCTTGGGTTTATTCGTAAGGATGGACAGCAAAAACAATTCCTTCTCGGGAAGCAAAGACCATTTGCCATCACCATTCTCGGTACCTACACGGAAAGTAAAAACACATCTTACTGAGTGAATAAACTTAAATTCATGAATTTGTTTCACAAAATAGATGACCTATTGAACAAAGTAAAATCGAAGTAATTTATTAACCATTATGAACCTTGAAAGTACTCGTAAATCGGGATGTCTTTGATATGCGAAAACGACCCATGAGTCACATGCGCTCTTATGCGATACCATGACCAAGAAAGAACCAGGGAGAGTTTACGGCAAGACTAATCATTCTCATTAAAATAAGACATGAGAATGTAGACGTTTCAATCAAAGAATGTGACATATTGTGATGTCAAGAGAAGATTCATAACTTTTACGCGGTCATAATCCACTTGTTGGATCTTCTTCTTCTGAAACCACTCTGTTTATAGAAGGATGCTTGGCAACCACTATCAGATTTGTTTTCAAGCTTTCACAAGTACAAGATATGTTAAATTACGTCAAGACATTATTCTCAATTTCATATACTGGAATATCGCATTACGCAGTAGAAAAGATAAAAGACTTAACGTTTATTGCAATATCGATTAGGATTATCTTCACCACTTATCTTGCTTATGTAAAGATTTCCTAAAATATTAACTTGTAATAGAAAAAGTGAAGAATTCTTCTTATATGGAAACTATGCAGTCCATTGAAAGAAAGACTTATCTAACCAGCTCTTGTTAATCCATTTTACGGCATATAATTACTATATGTTTTTCGTAAACTAGAAGAATCTTAATAGAGGGCTATATTTGGAAACCAAGTTCATTCCGACAGATATTTCGTAAATATTATGTATCCCTTTAGGGTAAGTGCTTCAGTGCTCTACACCCTAAGCTCAAACTTACTTTAGTCATTTTTTTTATATTTGTTAAAATCTCAACCATCAATTCCTTTCTTTTGTTCACTAGATTATCCCGCTACTCTGGTTATAATTTTAAAATATTAAAATTGACCTTCTACTAATCAACATCTGTTTGTCTGTTTTGGAATCAAAACACGACCTATTTAAAATCAAATGAGCCAGAAATATATGTATTTTGAACATAGAATCGTGACAAAATATCGATATAAAATCTTAATCATTCATGTTAAATGAATAATTCACAACATTTAGTCTTGCTTAGAAAACTGATTTAAAATTGCTTCCAAAAATTCCCTTGATATCATAATAAGATCATTTTGAATTCTTATTAAATGAAACTTCTGTTTGGACTTCAGTAATTGCTTCTCAGACTTACAATAAAGCTTCCCTCCTTAGTTATTGATACCCCTTTATCAGTTGCAACGAGGCGTCTTTCACAGTTTTCTAAGCAAGACTAAATGTTGGACACCAGCATCTCTCATCGAATATAGATGGAAAACATTCACGTCCCTTTCAAACAAGTTAAATGTTCATCTTTATTGATCTATTCTTGATTTATCGTCGAATATTACATAGTACAATTTAAGAATTTCTTGCGAATCCGAATCTTTTGATATCAAGTTCTTGAAAGTGTGCAAAATAATGTTCGGATTCCTCCTCATGAAGGCTTCAATCCACGTTATTCCAGGCTGGTTGTCTGTAGAAGTTTTTCTTTGGAGTTCCTAAATAAACTGTTCGACGCCATCGAGTGCTTTATCAAGAAATCGAAAATCAGTCATGTGTTGAATTCAAGTGACAATACTCTCTTCGTGAAGTAACAAGAGTGGTTCCATGTTTCTCTCGACGCACATTATGTCTCCATCCATATTTCCTACTAAAATAATCTATGGCATGCCGTATATTTTCAATGCTGTGGATACATCAAATCCTCTTTTCACTTAAATATTTTATCATTTTTTCATAGTCACATTGAAGTGTACATTTTGTCCGTCCCATCTTCGTTGACAAGAGTGACTGTTCCAGTATCCGACAAACTGCTGGTTACTAAGCAAAGGCTCCCAACCTCGAAAATGCTCTCAAGAGGAGAATTTATAAATTAATCGATACTGAAATACTGAGAGTTTATAATTATTATCGAAAGAAAAGCTAATTGCAATTAATCAAAAGTCGACATTGGTGTCGACTACTGAAAATATGTGAAAAATGCAACGCTAGTAGTCGACACTCACTCCTGAAATACCACAGAAATTAAGCAACATGATGTGCGATTCATTAGCAAAAAAAATTTGAAGTAAAACAAGAATTTTCATGATTTATACTATTTTTACTAATAAAAAAGTTAAGTCTTACCTCTCGTAACAGCAAACGCATTGTATTACGATTTGACAGCCAAATACTAATGCAAGACAACTACTATTTCATTCCCTACGTCAACTACATAGCAATTACTCTTTAACAGGTCTCGAATGTGGCGCTCGTATTAAAACCGGTTCAAAAATATTATTTGCTTCTGATGTCCGAAGTGTCGAGAACAGGTAGATTTACCATACATGGATAATTGAATTGAAACATTATTATCTCCTCTTTCAAACGGCAAAATGATATCCCAGATCTAGTCGAAGAAATTTTGGAGCCCGGAAAATTTTTGAACCCCATAGAAAGTCCATTGCAATGCATCAATGGGAAAAACATAAAAAATACATTTTTGTTTCGAAAATACTTGTTTCCAATATTTGCTTTCACTAATTAAATAAAGAAATGGTAGTACTCTAAAATCTATACTTTTAGTCTTCTAAATATTTAAGAGAATTCTATGAATCCTAGAATTTTGTCTTTGGTCTAAATCCTGACATAAAATAAAAGTGGAAGTGTAGTAATGTTGAAGAGAAATGGAGAGAAAAACGTCCACAACACCAAACTAATCTTGGTGAAATTCGGCGGAGCGGTAGCTTGAAACTCAGGTCTTGCAGAATATGCTTTGTCATAAATTAGCATTCGTACAAAATCTAATTGTCTTCTCTATATTATGTATTTATAAATATAGATAAATAGATAGACAATAATAATAAAATTATTATTATTATTTCATAATACAATTACATTTTCAAATAGTCCACAAAAACATTTACAAATTTTACCGACAGCAAACACTCCGCAGTTCTTAAACTCGACAGTTCCTAATGACCATAAAGTCGGGTTAGGGATTAAAAATTTTGGTTTCCATCAAACTCGACAGATTCTACCTGTTCTAATGGTTTGCCACCCGCCGCGCACCCTCCTGCCAACCGAACGACCTGCCGCTAATGGATTTCATGAGTCACTTACTGGAGAGTTATTTAAAATGCTATTAATTTAAAAATTTTATTTCCATTATCTTAAATGTTTTGAATTCTACACAAAATTCCAATAAAAATGAACCCAAACACGACGTATTTATGACATTATTGAGTTTTAAGCTTCTGTTAACATAGTAAATAAAAAGTATTGTAATTGTGAAAAATATTTGGTAGAGACAATTTTGACGAATATATCAGTTTTGAGAGCCTCTAATTTCGAGAACAATGTGCGTATAATTTCAGTTATATATTTCTTGATGCTTTTATGAAACATATGATTGAAAGGAAAACAATTATTTTGTTTATCGTACTAGAGTAAATACGTTGGCACACCTACAGCTGGACTTCGGGTTTTAGAACCAAACACTTTGGATTTGGAGAACCTTTTGGCTCCGGTTTTACTTCTGACACAATTTTTATTTGTGCTTCCTCTAAATCATTAAATGTGCTTTTTATGCAGTTTATGATACGAATCAAACAATAAAACAGATCTTTGTAACAGCAGGTTTGGTTATTCGCCTGAATGTCAAAAGTAAAAGGAGTAGCCGCTAATAAAGGTTATATTTAACTTTGATTTTTCGTCAAAATATGTTTTTCAACCATGAAAGTTCTTTTATCTTCTTAATTAGGGTGTTTTCTCATGAATTGCTCATTTATTGTTGAATTTCTGCTGTTAGTAATGTATGTGCGGGTGTTGACTACAAGAGCGACATTGCTCACATGTTTTCGGAGGTCGACACATAAAATTAAGAAATATAAAAACAAAGTGTATATAATATAAGAATATAAGAAAAATATATAAGAACAAGTTGTATAAAAAAATTCTACACCACTGATGTTTGGAAACTTTGGATTCAAGAATTCTCAAGCAATTCCCTGAATAATAGATTTAAGTTTCCAAATCCAGTCACTGTATGTTTCTTAGTGAGAAAATATCCTAGTATGTGTTATATTTTGTTGTTGTCAACTATTTTGTATAAAATATATCAGATGCTTCTCTAATATTATAAAGAATTAATTCATTTTCAAATATGATTTATTCTTTTTAACAGCAGCTCGATAATTTTTAATGTAAAAAATTACCAGGAAAATAAAAAAGGAGGGGAAAGAATGAAGCTTCAGACTCCGATGTCAACAATAAACAAAAATAAATTACTAATATTTTCTAAAATGCTCTTTCTTCAGTTTTCCGCTTATAACTTGAAAACATATTTTTAGAAGGAAACACCACTGTACCTAAATAATGTCATATTAAATTTCCAACAAGTTATGTTCTGTGTCATTTTGTCGTCAGACGAACGGATAAGGCTTAAGAGCGCGGTGCAATTTGACAAAAATTGTACAATGGATCAAAAAACTTATTTTTCCCGTATTTTTTTATAACTTGAGAACTTAGAAATCTCTTAGATTGCGGTGAACCTCACCGCCAGGTAACAGATTAATCATGTTACGTCGAATCCCGGTCCCGTCTCCCATTTTCATTCGACGTAACATGATTAACTTGAGAACTATTTACTTTTAGAGAAAACGTCCTAATACGAAAATGAAATTCATTGAAAGTCCAACAAAATGTGTTTTTAAAGTATTTTTCAGACGATCTGTTTATCCGCTTGTACGCGTTGAACTTAAGTGCACGTCTATGTAGTAGAGTCAATGTGTACTTTTTCCCTTGCATGGTGTCTGTAGTCCAAATACGGTTCAAGATTCTGGTATTTACCTCTTGTAAATTCACAGAACTGAAAAAAATGACATAGCATTTTATTTCTAAAACCCTTCTTCCTCTTCTTCTTCTTCTTCTTCTTTGTAGGCTCTACAACATTCCTCTGAACGTTTTGGCCTTCTCCACAACTGCCTTCCATTTCTTCCGATCTTGAAGTGGACTGACCAGTTTTTAATTCCCATCTTCTTCAGATCCGTTAGCACATCGTCCTTCCACCTGAATTTGGGTCTACCTTTTTTCCGAGCTGATAATGGGCACCAACTAAAAATCTTCTTTACTGTCCTTTGTTCATCCATTCGGCATAGATGTCCTAACCAGCTCAGCCTCATAGCTTTGATGTGGTTCACGATGGTTTTAAACTTAATCAGGTTATATATTTCTTCATTATACCTTATCCTCCAGGTGCCATCACTATTTTTAATTGGCCCATGTATTCTTCTCATAATTCTCCTTTCAAAGATCATCAGTTTCTGTATGTCACTTCCCTTCAATGTCCCGTTTCAGATGCATACGTTACAATTGGCCTGATGAGTATTTCATACAGTCTTACTTTAGTATTTTTGGACAAATACCTGCTTCTAAATAGATCTATATTTGCAAAATAGGCTTTATTTCCAGCAATTATTCTTTATCTAATTTCATCCTGCATTATGTTCGTTCCATTTATTCTGGTGCCAAGATAGTTAAAGCTATTTACTTCTTGATATTTTATTCCATCAATTACTAGGTCATCCATTTTATATGCACCATTCCTACACCTCATAAATTTGGTCTTCTCTTTGTTGATCTTAAGACCATAAGGCTCCGCCATTTGTTTAAGTTCATGGAATAGCATTTCTAGGTCTTTTTTGGTTCTGTATATCAATAGTATGTCATCCGCATAGACTAGGCATTGTTTCAACCGAGTGGTTATATTGCCCTTGACATCAATCTGTGCCAAAATTACATCTATTGTTATACAGAATAATGTCGCAGATAGTGGGTCTCCTTGTTTAACCCCATATTTCACTTCAAATTCATCACTTAGCTGGTTACCAGCTCGAACTCTAGCTCTAGTATTTGTTAATGTTATACCAATCAAATCCACTAATTTTCTTGGTAGGCTGTATTTACTCACGTTTTCTATTATCTTGTGTCTTAGCACAGTATCGAAGGCCCTCTCAAAGTCGATGAAGATATTATATAAACCTATTCCAGATTCGTAGCATTTCTCATATAATTGCCGGGCTAAGAAGATATTATCCACTGTTGACCTGTTTTGCCTGAAGCAAGATTGGTGGTCACTTAACTGTTTATCAACTATTTCAGTTAGTCTCTTGTTCAGCATGATCGCAAAAACTTTGTACACCGTGTTGAGCAATGAGATTGGCCTTTAATTTTTGCAATCAAATCTGTCTCCTTTCTTGCAGATTGGAAACATAATACTTTCATTCCACTGGTTTGGCATCTGTTGTGAATGCCATATTTTGAGTATGAGATTATATATTTCCTTACGGAGAGCTCTTCCTCCAAATCGAATCAGTTCTCCCGGGATATTGTCTGAACCAGCAGCGTTATTCCTTTTTAATTTATTAATTATCTCACAGATTTCATTATAGGATGGTTCTTCAATCTCATCATTATTTCCAGTGATGTTCTCTATAGATGACACGTTTGTATCCAAGCGATTACCCGATGAGTTGAATAATTCTGTAAAAAAGGATTTCCACCTTTCTAACACTTGCTCCTCCTGAATTAATATTTTCCCGGTTTTATCCTTGCACATACCAAAATTACCTTGCCACATTTTCCATTTTCCTACCTCCCCGAAAAATTTTCTTGTTTCATTTTTATGATTGTCGTTCATGGACATGATTCTCTCATTTAGCCAGCTTATCTTTTTCTTTTTACAGATTTGATTTGCTTTTATCCTCTCTCTTCGGTAGATTTCATATTGGTTTCTTATCTTTTTCTGCAATGCTGTTCTTCTTGCTTCATTCTTCCTGGCAACCGCTTCCTTGCATTCATCATCCCACCATCGATTTTTCCTTCCTACTTTGTTAATCTTCCCTATGGATTCCTCAGCCGCCTCATATATTTTATCTCCAAGGTCTGCCCAATCCTCATTCACTTCTTCAATTTCTTTCCAATCTTTGAGTTTTCCATATATTATCTTTTTAAATTCTTTGATTCTTTCTGGCTTATTCAAGTTTTCCTTGTTCCAACTTTCAGGATTTTTGTTCTTCCTTGATACAATTATTGGTATTTTTTGTTGTGCAATGATCTTAAGCAGGTAATGATCCGAGTCCACATTTGGTCCCCTTAACACCCTCACATCTTCGATCACATTCTTCTTTCGTTACATGGTCTATCTGGTACACAGCTTTTTTTATCTGGGGATACCCAAATTCCTTTACGCACATCTTTATGTTCAAACATCGTACTAACCACACATAAGTTGTTGACATCTGCAAAATTGCAGACAATTTTACCATTATCATTGGTCTCAATGTGTATTGTGTGGCGTCCTGTTATTTCTGCATATTCTTTCCCCAACTGGGCGTTAAAGTCCCCAAGGACTATCAATATGTCACTTCTAGGTGCCTGCTCCACAGATCTCTGCACCTCTTCATAGAATATCTCTTTAATTTCTTCAGGTTCATCATTAATGGGAGCATACACATTAATCATAGTAATATTATTATATCTACCTTTAACTCTCAATATACATATCCTCTCACTTATAGGAGTAAACCCAATAATCAATTTAAGACAAGAGCACATTACCAGGAAACCAGTACCGGCTTGTCCTGCTTACATCAGGGCCACTAGTAGAAGTCATAATTCTTTCCCTTCATTCTCCCTACTCCTTTCCATCTGGTCTCCTGCACAGCCACAATGTCAATGCTTGTTTGCTCTATCTGCTCGACCAACTCTTGTAGCTTCCCCCGCTTGTAACAACGTTTTCACATTCCATGATCCAAATATCATTTTCCTGTTTCGATGCCTTTGTCGTCGTCCAGTATTCATTTCGTTCGTCCGAGGCTCGTGTGTGGAGCGTTTAGCAGTTTGTGCTTTTTACGGGTGATGAGGAGCTGGCACAACACCCAACCCTCCTCCTTTTTTCCGGGCTTGGGACCGGCAACGGTGACCACTGAGGTACTCGATCCCCCCAGCGCCTGCCGCAGGCGCACTTACTTCTGAAATTCATTGCTTCAAAATTAAAATCCATGCAAACTGAGAAATGTTGGAATTTTACTATTTTTTCTTTTTTGTTTTGTTTATTTTTGGTATTTCCGTAGAGTCGAAAATTTCGGTTTATCATATCAAAAAATCTGAACTACCCTATTTGATGCAATTAAATAATACGTATCGACTCTTTGACATAGATGTACACAAAACTTCCAGGCACAGAAGAGGATAAACAGATTGTCAGAAAAATATCCAGGATTCAATTAAATCCATTGTGGAATTTTTGTCAATTAAATCACGCTCTTTAGCATTTTCCGTTCGTCTGGTGACAAAACGGTACAGAATGTAATTTGTTAGAAGTTAATGTATATTTTTTCTCTTCAAGAATATTTTGTTCTAAAAATGCGTTGTTTTAAAGTTATACGCGAAAAACTAAAATAATATTGAAAGGGAAAAAACTGCACTTAGATGTTTAGGCGAAAATGAACATTTTTAGAGTCAGAACTTCTCACAGGCGAGCAGAAGAGCTCATAAACTGTCACTAAATATGCATTTCACAGAAAACCCAGCATGTAACATTTCAAAAACATCAGGCATGGGAAACGTTATTCAGTCGTGCAAAATCATCGTATGGTATGAATGTACAATGGTTCACAAGAAGTCATTGGAAGTACATTAGACCATACATTGAAAGACTTGCGAAATAATCAGGTTCCGTTTGGTGGAGCATTGGTGTTACTATCCGGTGACTTCAGACAAACACTACCAGTTATACCTCGCTCAACGCCAGCTGATGAATTGTATACCTGCTTGAAATATTCAACTTTGCGGAGCATAGTCAAAATAGTGCATTTAACAACAAATATGCGAGTTCAGTTTCAAACCGATTCAACTGCTGACATATTTTCAAGACAATTGCTCGAGATCGGTAACGGAACTGCACTTACGTTCGGAAACCGGAAAAATCACCTTGCCAAATAATTTCTGCAACATCGTGAGTTCAAAAGATGGATTAGTAGACAAGGTTTTCCACAAATTATCGAAATCACGCATGGTTGAGTGGAAGAACCATTCTAGCGGCTAAAACTGTTGACGTACACGATATGAACAACATCGTTCCAAACAAAATCGCATGTGAAACAGTGACATACAAATCCATTGACTCCGTGATGAACCAAAATGAAGTAGCGAATTTTCCAATAGAATTTCTTAATAACTCTCGATGTTCCCGGATTACCGTCACACATTCTTAATTTGAAAATTGGAGTGCCAATTATATTACTCCGAAATATGAATATGCCAAAGTTATGCAATGGCACACGATTAGTAGTTAAAAAATTGATGAACAATTCTGATTGGACCTCATAAAGGTGAAGACATACTACTTCCACGAATACCACTCATTCCGACCGATATGGTGTTCGAGATCAAACGAACACGCCTTGCGTTTGCTATGACTATCAATAAAGCGCAAGGGCAATCTTTGCAAGTGTGCGGTTTGAATTTAGAAAACGATTGATTTTCTCATGGGCAATTGTACGTCGCATGCTCCACAGTCGGTAAACCATCTGATCTTTATGTATACGCAGAAAACAGACGAACAAAAAATGTAATACATCCACCAGCTTTACTAAAAAATGATTTTTTGTAAAACAAAAGTTTTTTCTTCCTTTCTTTTATTTCACATACCCATTGCAGCGCAAGGCAGAATATTTAATTGAATGATGTGCTTTTTGAGTGAATCTACGTTCGCTAGAATACTTTTATTTACTTTCTTATTCATTTCTTATCAGACTGAGCCACAGCAAAGCGTGGTCGGGTTTAGTTAGTATAGTATAAACAATTACCTTATTTTTTATTTAATTTCAAATTTAATCCCCCCACTCTTAAAGCCATTTCTCTTGTCAGAGAGGATACTATCTATCTTTATCTTCTGCTTATTTAAAATATTATTCTCTTGCATTTATAATTTTTGATTTTCCCTGTTTTATATTTTCTTTTCAATAAACCAGTTCTTCACTTCTTTGTTCATTTTTTGTGTTTACTGCATATTGGTCAACGAGAATGACATTTTATTTAAAATTTTGGGTGTTAAGAATTTAAATTTTCTTTTCTCCATATTTATTACATACCTTTAGAAACTATAAAAAATCTATTTCTCGTTCTATGTTTCTTATATAGTATCATAAATTCTGGTATATGATAATTATTATAGATCTTTTGAAAGAAAAAAACTTGACTGTTATTATTATATTAGTTTTAAATTTTTCTCCCAACACTACATCCTTATTATTAACTTCTTCAGACACATTTGATACTTTTTCTTTGAAGATTTTGTATAATATCTAGATTTGTGCAGTACCCCAGGATTCTATTCCATACCTAATTAAAGATTCAAGTAATACCAAATATCATTTTAAAAGTAGTGTATGGTATAATATTCTTTATTTTTAAAATTTTCTGTATTCAGTTTCTTAATTTATTTTATAATGTGCAAATTTGTTCTTTCCAGTTTAAATTCTCACCAAAAACGATATCTAGATATTTAAAACTTTTTAACTAATTCTGTTTCATTTTGACAATTACAAGATTTGCACACTCTATGCAGGCAGTCATGATCAAGGAAAATTATTTTAGATTCTAATCTAACAGTTTGTGGTTTTGTGAAGTGTATTAATTGTTTTCTCTACTGATTACCATATTTGTGACACCATTTTTGAAAAATTATGATTGTAAAATATGTTCTGCTCCTTTTTGCTTTTTATTGATGGAAATAATTAATCATCTGCATATACCATATGATTTCGATTATTAAAGCACATTCCAATATCGTTAACTTAGATTAGATAGAGCAAAGGTCCAAGGAAGCTACCTTGTGTTATTCCTCTATTGACTTCACTTTTTTTACTAGATAGGTGGTAGATAGATAGATAGACAGATATAATAATTATTATTATTATTCCATAATAATACAATTACATTTTAAAATAGTCCACAAAAAACATTTACAAAATTTTACAACAGTTTACACTCTTCTTATAATGAACAAGTACATTATCATTTTATAAAACAAGTACTTTTTATTTTTTTTGTAGATTTTCAAATTAAATTCCCCTCTATAAGAGCTTTGATAGATCTATATAGATAGATCTATATAGATAGATCTATATAGATAGATCGATAGAGATAGATCGATAGAGATAGATCGATAGAGATAGATCGATAGAGATAGATCGATAGAGATAGATCGATAGAGATAGATCGATAGAGATAGATCGATAGAGATAGATCGATAGAGATAGATCGATAGAGATAGATCGATAGAGATAGATCGATAGAGATAGATCGATAGAGATAGATCGATAGAGATAGATCGATAGAGATAGATCGATAGAGATAGATCGATAGAGATAGATCGATAGAGATAGATCGATAGAGATAGATCGATAGAGATAGATCGATAGAGATAGATCGATCGATATAGATGATCGATAGAGATAGATAGATCGATAGAGATAGATAGATCGATAGAGATAGATGATCGATAGAGATAGATCGATAGATACAGGTAGGTAGATAGATAGCCTTCCCCTGGGACACCACCTTGACGTATCACTGTCCGTGCGGGTGGCAAGTGCTTGCGCGCTCTTATGATGCTGGGGGCTCTGGCGGTTGTAGTTGCAACATTGCGTTAGGTGATGGTGTAGCTGCTAGCAGGGTTTCCCATGCCGGAAAGGCTTCAGCTGTGTCCTGCAACGACCTCTCATGCTCACCCTTTCTATTTCCACAATCATTCCCCTCAAGTGCTCTCGCCTTGGGAGTTCGTGGGCAGCAATCACGGGGTCCTTGGCCAACTCTTGCTATCTTTAACCCCGACGCTACTAGATTTCTAGGGCTAGGGTGAGTCTTTCGCGCTACTTTCACAACCTTTTTTCTTCAACCTTAAGGTAAGGTGTAATGCGATCCGTGCCGATGCCTGAATGGTGCAGGGGGATATCTGCATCTCAAACGGAGCCTCTGATATACCCGGCGACCTTCCAGGGTAAGAAACCTTACCTGGACATGCGGGGCTCTGTTCAGGCAGACTATTTTTCCCTAGCTACTCGTGGGAACATAATGGAAGATGTAAACAAATATAATTCTGCAATACTAGTTGAGGCGGGGAGTGGTGGAAAGGGGAGTGTTCTCTTATCAACATATGTAATAGAAGTGACACCAACAAATGAGATTTATGAGAAAAGAAAAGGCAGAGGTGGAAGCACCACTGCGATTAAGTCGAAAACCCTACCTCCAGAGGCTAATGTGACTCGGATGTTGAAGAACGGCAAGGGGTTCTAGCGACAAAACAGGATGAAAATTGATTGTTTGACAGTCTCATGGAAAAACGTAATGCAATGAATAATATCAGCTAAGAATATCCACAAGACAATCACAGCTGACATAGAAGCGGCAATGTCCCTCGGTAATCGGATCACGCTCGAGGATTAAATAACAAGCCAAAACAAAAGAGCAAATCAACTTTACTACTGTAGAGGAGGACATGGTCAGAATTATAAACCTGGCACCAAATGCCCAATTGACTGAAATACCGGAATTGATTGAACTTGGAACTACCCTAACCTCAGTCACATCACAGCCAGAAGAGCCAATAAGGAAAGACGGACATGGATGGAAATGAAAAGAGCGTATCGCAATCTCAGCACAGCTGCAATCATTGCTCACTGACAACGGTCAAGACTCCGCGGCTAAATTGCCATGGGAGACAAGGCAAAAGAAACGTAGGAAAAAGCAAGGAGAGACAGAGGGGAACTGGAGAGAGAAAAAGGTAAGTCTCGAACCGGAGACAATCCTTCTGGAGTGTAAGAACGATGAAACATCATACGCCGACGTCTTAAAATTAAAGAAGGAAAAGGTCAGTAAGGAAAACGCAGGAGAAAAGGTAAATAAAATAAGACAAACAAAGACAGGAGACCTTCTAATCGAACTGCAAAAAGGTTTCAAGGCCGAGGAAGTCAAAGAAGCAATGAAAACGACCATGTGCGATAAGGTTGCTCTCGTATCCTTACAGCAGATGGTAACCCTTGATATCAGGGATATTGACGGGGACAGATATAAAGATACAGTGCGAGAAGCATTCGTAACTGCTTCGCCTGATGTCAAATCTGATGAGATCACTGTCCAGGCTTTGAGACCTACTTACACGGGTAAATGGCAATTGTGTCAGCTCCGCGAGCAGAAACGCATCATGGCAACAGGAAAGATGAGAATAGGATGGGTCATTGCAAGGGTTCGGGAGAGAAGTCCCTATGTATCAACTGCCTAGGTTTCGGACATACTTCCATATTCCATCAGGAACCACCGTACTCTGTTTGCTGCTTTCATTACAGCAATGCTACTTCCATACTCCTTCAATACCGTTCTTCTCGAGTTCTTTTTTGGCCTTCCTCGGTGTCTGGAGCCTTGAGGATTCCACTGAAGTGCACAGCAAGTTACATCGTTCTGTCCTTTTCGAAGGATATGCCCTATCCAGGAAAACTTTCTCTTTTTATTCCAATATTTATATACCCCTGGTTTGTGGTACGCGTAAGGTTTTCGTTTCCGATAACATTTGGCCACCATATCTGTAGGATATAACGCAGGTATTTATTCATGAAGACTTGGAGTTTCCTTTTGATGTCTTCAGTAGCAAGCCTCGTTTCACAGCCATACAGTAAAACGGATTACAGATGTTTACCTTTGTATCTTTCAGGATGTTGGGAGAACGCCACACATGTTTCAGCATTGAGAATGCCCCTGTTACTTTTTGTATTCTGGCATTGATATCCTTTCTGGTACCACCATCCGTATCTATTACACTGTCAAGGTAGACAAATTCATCGGATAGAGTTATTTGATGTTCTAGGGGCGCTCTGTTTACCATTTAATCTGACTTTTTTCGTTTTTTGAACATTTACATATAGACTTTTGCAGATTCAATTTGTGGATCGGTCATTTTTTTCTCCATGTGAATGAGAAAGGAGACACACATCGTCTGCGTAATCAAAGTCTTCTAGGGAATCAGTCAAGTTCCAAGTTATACCTCTTTTGCCTCTGCTGGTAACATTTTTCATTAAATCATCCATGACAACTAAAAATAGAAGAGGAGACAGTAGGCACCCCTGCCTAACTCCCAATGATGTGTGAAATTTATTTGAGAGTTTCCCGTTATGAAGTACTTGACAAGAAAATTGATTATGCAATTCCTTTATTAAGTTGATGAACTTATCCGGTAGGCCTCTTGCTCTTAGCGCCTGCCATATCTGGTGTCTGTACACAGAATCAAAGGCTTTCTCATAATCAATAAAAATCATAAACTGAGGGGAATTGCACTCAACTGATTGCTCGATTATTATGCGTAATGTGCACATGTGATCAATGCGTGACCTGCTTTTACGGAAGCCAGCTTGTTCTCTTCGAAGAGACGTTTCTAGAACCTGATACATACGTTTCAGTATAATTTGCTAACTACGATGAGAAGCGTAATACCCCCTCCAGTTCTTGCAAATACACATACACCACCATACATAAAGCTTTAGGAAACTTGTGATTCACGGGCACTTTGTTGGATCTTCTCTCGTCTGATAGTTTGCGGACAATCTGATACAGCTCTTTCATATTGTTTCTTTTTGTGCTGCTGCTTCCGCTTCTTCCGCCAGGTTCACTATTTGTTGCCTCTGGTCTTTTCTTGATTTTTGCTTCACCATTTTATCTAGATCTCGATATTGTTGAGATAGCAACTTTTGTGTATACTTACAGTTCTTTAGTAAATTTGTAACTTTTTTCTATCATGTATGGTATTCCATGTGGCTGCTGATACCCAGTATTTTATGTTTCTCGTTCTGTAACCCAGGCATTCCTCTCAAGTCATTTTTAAAATGTCTTTAATGTTTTTCCATTTACCTTCAACAGTCGGAACTTCTTCTAAAGTCTCTTTGCTCTCTCTAAGTTTCCCAATAAATTTCCTCTTCTGTTCTAGGTCCTTCAACTGTTCAATGAAATATGTTCTCTTTCTCTGTTCAGATTTCTTGCTAGCTATAGTCTTCACTCGGATGTTAGCAGTTATCAAATGATTGTCGCTGTTTAAGGCAGCTCCTCTGCGATTTCTGTCATCGAGGAGCGACTTATTAAATTTTGAGCTGATGCGTACGTGATCAATCTGGTTTTGCGTCTTGCTGTCTGGTGACACAACAAGCTATGACAGGTTTTGTGTGGGAACAGGGTACCTCCTATTTTAAGACCATGTTTACCACAGCACTCTACCAGCAGTTCACCATTCTCATTTCTCTCTTCAATCCCATGTTTACCCATGCTATGTGCAGTGTTTTTTTTTTACACCTACTTTAGCATTAAAGTCCCCCATCAATTTCACTAAGTCACTTTTCTTTATCTTTAACAAGATTTCATCCAGTTTATCATAAAATACTCGTTTTGTTTCAAATCCTGCTTCTTCAGTAGGAGCATAACATTGAATAACCAACAGTTTCCGCACCCTGCAGTTAAATCTTGCTGTAATTATACGCTCCGATACAGGGCCCAGCTTAAGAGTGCGTCATTGAACCTCTTGCTAAGTAGTAGTCCAAATCCAGCTTGGTGAAGGGCATACTTCTAGCACCTGTAAAAGGAATAACACCAAGTTATACTTTATCTATGGCGAATCAACGTACATGGCATCAAAGTGTACAAACATACCTCGATGCACGCTATGCGAGGCGATCGGAAAGCCGGCTGACCACATCGCTGGCACCGGGAAGTGTGTTGCAATGCAAATGGCAAATAAAGAAAAAAGGAATCAGATGAACACCAAAAAATGGCATCCTTCCTCCAAATTAATCTTAATAGATGCGGCAGTCCTCAGGATCTTCTTCAGAAGACTGCGATGGAGAAACCAGATGACATATTGATAATATCAGAACAAAACAAGAACCTAGATGATCCCACATGATGTTCCGATGTAAGAATTGATGTTGCAATTCAAATACTGCATGAAAATAACGTAATTTCAGGTCAGATTGAGAGAGGTCAAGGGTATGTTAGAAGACGAATAAATAGAATGGCAGTATATAGTTCTTACTTTTCGCCAAATAGATCAGTAGAATCGTTCCAAAGTAATCTTGATAAGTTGGAAGCGAGCATCACATGTTGGGAGGAACCAATCATCGTTGCGGGTGACTTTAAAGCGAAATCTCCGTCATGGAGCATGGGAGCAAGGGATGAGAGAGGATGTCCTTGTGTATTTTCTCAAATATTTGTGTGAGTATTCATACACAATATATGTATAATTATAAAAAATATATTAATATATTACTCACGCTTTTATACACACATAAAATCTGCAGTAAACTCCTCCATCACTTCTCTTAAGTCGTACACAAAAACGAATACCTACAGACGTTCTTCAGTTCCATCCACCTTATCCCCCATGATATTCCCATTTCTCCAAAAATTTCATATTTTATTTTTACTCTTCTGTAACTTTGTTCCTAGGTTGACTTAAAAACTATTGCCTCAAAAGATTTGTGTATATTACAAGATGTAAATTGCATATCGTCTTAATATTTTTTCTTTAACTGTTTTTCATCTCATTGTTTTATTTCATTTTATTGTATTTCTAGGTTATTTTGTGTGTACCAATATTGTTATTCGTTATTTAATTGTATGGTAAATTTATATAATTTACTTCACTATTTAAAATATTTGTGATTGTACATTCATTGATCAAATGAGATTGTAATGTTTGAATGAAAGGAAAAATAAATAAATGGAAGGCAAAGGGAAAACTCTTGGTACAATGCCTTCTCGGTGAAATTTCAAAATTTCTCTTATTTCGGCTTACATTCTTATATTTTTATTCTGATAATTATTATCTAACTTCCCTGAAAGTCAAATTGACAATTCAGAGAAGTGCATATGCTTTTAATTCATGCCCGATACACTAATCGCTGATGAGCAAACGAATATTGTAGGCAGCGATACCGAGAGTTCTCCCATAGTTTTCTTTCTTTTCTCGTAAGTCGTAAGGATTAGCGAGCGCTAGATGTTGAAATTGAATAAATTCTGATTACAAGATGTGGAGAGGAGATAGTGACGATACGTAATCTAGAGACAATACTTTTTCGTACTGAGACTTGCATTTATACTTTTATTTACGCATTGTCTAAATTAACTGTATTTATTAATTTTCAAAGTGTGATCCCATACACACAAAGCCAAAAATAAATCTAGTGAGGAGCTCCTGAATGTGGTTGAACTGCTGACAGACAGTGTGAACCATTCTTCTCTTCGTATTAATATAACAAATTGTGGATAGGAAAAAATACATGTGCAAGTCCTAAAATCCACTCGAACTGTCGGAACTCAGCTAGCTATAATTAAATATTTGAGATTTCTTTGGCCATGTTTATAATAATTTAGTTGTTTCTAACTGAGGTTCTCTTCAGAAAACTTTGTCAGCTGCACATTATTTTTGAATTATTTTTGTTCAGCGAGTGTGCTGGTCATCACAAATATGGCATATATTTACCGAAATGAGACGAAACTACAAATACCATTACACTTAAATAATAATTAATAGTATGTATTATATTAAGAAATACTAATTGTATATTACATTATAGCATTCATTTTCACAATTTAACTACAAATGAGTTATTTTGTTAAGCGTTCTGTCCCAATCTTTAAAACAACTACAAGTATTTCTATGTTAGTCAACTAAACTTCTCATTTCAAAAACATTTTAAGGGAAGAATGACCATTAATGTTTTCCGAGAAGATTGAGGAAATGTTCTTGGTAAATGCTTATAGTTTCTATAACAAGGATAAAATAAAGGTAGTTTGATAAGCGTGTGAAGCATTTTCAACCCTCTGAAAACTGGATGTTATAAACTCCATAAAATTTCATGAAAAATTTATTATTTATTAGGACATTACTTCTAACGCATTAGTGTTGTTAGTTCTCTATACTTTGACCTCCACAAAGGAATAATGATTTCCGCAACATGAATTACTTGGAAAATGACCCAAATTTGTTTATAATGAACTTCTGGAAAAACAGTTAAATAATTTGTTCTACACTGATCAATTCAAAAATATATATCTTTAACCACTCTGTTTTACAGAAACATCGAATCTTTTTTATCTTGTATATGAAATATTAAATTGAAAACTAAAGCAAATCATTGAATAGGAAATAAATTTTTTTTTCTGTCCACTAATACATCATCAACATTGTTTAAAAAATCGATTATATTATGAAAATGAGCCGGAAAAGAAACCCCAGAAAAGTATTTTGTCTCAATAATTTTAATATACTGGGTTCCGCAGAACAAGTCTTAATACTTATTCGTAAACATACATCAAAGGCATAGAGGAAATTGGAAAGCAAATCACATGAAGCTAATGCTCGCGAAGTGTTCATCGAGAAAGAGTTCAAAAACACTCAGCAGTTGCTGTAATTTATCAGATTTAGACTATATCGCTTTAATTTTAAAAATTAACGTTTTTCGTAATGTGATAGCTGCAAATATTATTTTTAAAATGATTTCATATAATTTAATTTAAAATAATTGTCAATATTACTCAATTCAATGAAATAATATTTTTAATAATTTATTTTACAACTGCGAATTATTATTTTTGTATCCTCCTTCCCCTTGATTTCGAAACAACAACAACAAATTATTCGAAAGTCATGTAAGCTTGCACCTTCATGTCTTCTGAGCAAACACGTTTTGCACGCACCGTCCGGCGATCACGATAGGAGGTGATCGTGGGAGTAACATTTCATACGAGCGTTGTATGATACATCGTAACTGTTGTGAATGTGAGAATTTCGTCAGGGCTCAGGCACTGAAGGACGTCACATACGATCACGCCATGACACGATCTCCTCACGAGCAGACAGTAATGGAATGCGCTTTCGGTCGTCCACAACTCGAACTACCATCTGGATGCGACTTCGCGTGACGGATGTGCAAGAACAGTTTGACGCAGTCTTAAATTGCTTAGTAGAAAACATGCTTGGTAGCCAGCGAATGATTTCTACAATCAATAAATAGTATTACGTATTATTATTGAATGCTAGTCAAATCAGCTAATGAGCTTTTCTGTTTTGACAAAGTTTGAGTATCCCATTATAGCATTATACTTAATATTCGAGAAATATTACGAGTATTTAAAAGGTCGTAGATCATATTGAAGCTTTTCTGTTCATGCAAGAATGAAAGACAATGTTAATAAATTCTCAGGAATGTTAACTGCTAACGCGTTTATGGCGAAGACACAATAGAAGTGCCAACAAAGTATAGCACCCATTGCCATTGTATTAATACTGTGATAACTGTTGGTTATTTATATTACCAAATATGGTGAAGCAACGGTCCACTGGGTTACACACGAGTAAAAAATTACAGTTTTCTTTTTTAAAGAAGATTGGAGATAATTGATCTCAATGAACCTAAAATCAATTTATGATTTATTAAAAAACGTAACCTCGAAAGTACAATTATACGTATTATATTCATGACCATATGTCTATCACACAATAAGTACGTTTTAGCGGAAGAAACAAATAAAATATTTTCTTGAAGAAAAGAAAAGATTGCACGGATTCGTCCTACATTGTACTTGGATCCATGAAAACATTATCGAGTAAATCTAATTGTACACTTTATCATTTTTGTTCTCGCATCATTACTTAATCTTGTTTCTTGCAATGTTCTGAAAGCGTCTTGTGTGATAAGTCTGAATACGAAAGTGCGTACTCTCGTAATTTTTAAAGTTGCCCTCGTGTCTTCTCCACATTTACCTTCATTATCCTGAGTCATGCCACCCAATGTCTCTAACATGATACCAATGGTCGTGGCCACGTCCTTCTCATTACTATTCAGTCGTTTTTAAGATAACCTTCATACATCGAGGAATTTGAATTTTTTCCTGCAACAGTGTCATTTTCTCCATTAATAGACCTGTACTTTCCGACAGTGGTGGAGTGAGAGGAATTGATAAGAATACTAGATCAAAATATCTTAAAGACTAGCGATTACTAAGACGTAGTAAATGGTAAGATGTTAGAACCCACAACAAATATTTTTTTAACCTATATAAAATATTTATGTCAAACAATTTTTATTTGCTGAGCAAATGTAAAATATTTTATATACTATAAATTTAAGGTATTCCAAGGTTCTGCGAGTATTATCGGGAATGTGAAATTAACCAAGATTGATCTATTTTTAAAACTAGATGCGTTATAATTTAACATTTCTTCTATAACTCAACTATTCCGAGAGAATAAAGAAAAATGAGTGTTTATCTTGAGTTACACAACGATGTTGTGGGAACCCATCGTTGCGGCATATCGTACTTTTTCGCTCACTCATGAGGCGCTTATTTAAGAAGAGTTAAAATATTTGTACACGTTAAAACCAAGTTCCCCTATTTTCGAGATATATTCTGTGAAATGTGAAAATATTCAGGAAACCTGAATTGTAGTTATTTTTAATTGTCATAGGATAACAACCTAATTAAACATTTTCATTCTGCGAACCTGTATGCAAATTCAATCATTGGTATAATAACTATTTGGATGAAGACTACCTTACAAAATTTTGTAACATTAGATAAGAAATAGTGAAGCTTGTATGTTACAAATTTACATTTAATGTAGAAGGAAAATTTAATCTTACTTTACTTAATTTTGTCATCATAGAGTGTTTTAAGTGCTCATAAAATCTGTTCAAATTTGTTTAAATTTGTTTTACAGGAACTCGTTTGAAACGTTTTGCGATGAAACGAGTGATTTTTGTGTGTAAGTATGCGCCTGTGACCTAATTTGTCCTCCTGATAACTCAAGAACTCTTGTTTGTGTCGACAACCTATTTGAGAGTGAAGTGCTTCCCCGAATATTTAAAATGCATTGTAAGGAAACAAAAGTATTTTTTAATGATTTAAAAAAAACTCCACATTGCATGTGGTATTAGTTCATTTCAATACAAATGTTTTCAAATACATCAAGGGACGGAATTATACACCATTTTACAGCATGAACGTTATTTTTTATTTATATAATACATTTTAGCAGCCATATTGTTCTCTTCCCTTATCCCGTGAGTGTGAGAGACTAACTTCTAGGAAAGGTAGAAAATAAGTTACTGTAGAATACAAGTAAGTACTTCCTATATCCTATTGACACCCATTTGACGATAGTCTGAAAGAATCAGGTCGTCGTTTGCACAAGATTGTCGCAATGAATAATCACTATCCCGAAAACCAAATCACGTCTTTGTTCATCACAATCTTTTAGATGAGCAGAATAATAACGTAGTGAAAGGTAAAATGAAAATATTTATGGACGTTTAGAAAGCACTTCTAAAAAGTTGAAGAACATTTTATCGTGGAGGATTATGCCTATGAGTGGTTAGACTCAGAAAAATAACATCGGAAAATACCAAACAGAATATATAACATGGTTACTCCAACTGGAAAGTTACCCGTAAAAAACATGATCCAACATTTTTCAATTGTTCCTTGTCCATACATTCCGGACTTCACATCAAAATTTGATTCGTTGTTTCCCAGAAAACAAAATCATGATCTTAGAATGACGTATTAATTTTTTTGAGATTCCAATACTCTCCCTGTACGCTAAATTTACCATCGGAAATTATAAATTATTACAAATACCTTGTTTCCAAGTTTCGTGACAGCAATGAACAATAACATACAATATACAATAACGTGCTTAAGTAAATACTTATCTTTGAATCACTCCCAGTTTTTATAATCATGATTCATTCTTACTGATCAGTACTACTTAATCTTAAACCATACTTTTTAGTATATGTCTGGGGTGTAATTCAATTTGTACCACATTGATGAATCTGTGTTACGAAATAAAATTTCTAAACTGGGTGCAATTTTGTAACGAATAGAATTTTATGTGTGAATGTAATTGATATTGACAAAAACAAACCTTGAAAGTATATCTTTCGATCGATAATTAAGAGCCAAGCAAGATTGAGAGTGCTGAATAATGACGTCAATACCGTCTCCGGTCTGGTACAAAGTGTTCTGGAAATAGGGGTCCCCTTTCTCATTTACATGTAATTTTACATCTGACTTAGCCAACGTCTTTTGAGACGCAATTATCTCCGTCAAAACAATTTGAGCAGTGGACACGTCAAGGGCAACAGTGTGTGTGTTTAGCCCGACGTGACTGACGTGAATGCCCATCAGATTGTGGACATTTAAGAGATAGATCAATATGGGTACGATGTATCCTTCTAAAATATGCTGAGATGATATGGAAGAGCTCTGCAGACCGATTCTCTTTCCGTTGTCGATTCTCGATTCCTATTCTCCTTTGTAGAGAACTGAATAGAGAAGACCGTAAAACCTTTTCTACGCCTCTCGTACCGCGGGAAACGAGTTCTCTACATAGAAAACGCGTATTTCGCAGAGGGCTATGGCAGCGTTTTCGTTATGTTGTAAGGTTATGTGTTTCTTGATGTGTTGCTTACTGATGTTTACTCATTCTTTTGCTAACCAAGGTATTGCATTTAAATAACTTTAAACAACAGTTATATGAATACAATTTATACAAATTAAATACCTAGTTCTATGTTAAGTGTGTCTATTACACAACGGATCACTCTGAAGAGTCTACAATACTGTCAAATTCTTTAAGAACACATTAAATCGCACACCAACTCCGCAACATTTTTATTAACGACTAAAATTTAAAGTTATTTTAAATGCAATAATTATACTTCTTAAATGCAATAATTATTCTTCTTATGTACCTGGTTTTTAGTATGTTTTTCAAATAATCATTTATGTTAATTTAACATCTATTTAATTCATACAGATTTATATAATTGTATTGTTATTGGCAAACACGATAAAAAGTGACCCATTGATAATGTGAGATATAGAGTAAAAAAGGAATTAAAATATTTCAAAACATTGCATAAATGTACAATCATTTATTTACTATATTAGTCTTGAATAACCAATACTTTGGTAAGTTAACATCTACATTTACGACTAAGTATAAATAAATTATTGTCAATACCAATAAACAGCGAGAACAGAGACTGTTAATACTTTCAAAACCATGATAATTTTTAGAAAAGCGTGGTGTCAAATCTTAGAGACACATTTTCATCCATCTACATATGAGGTTAAAATTTTCTCATATCGGTTATCAAAATAAAATGCCTGCTCCCAATGTACGAACACAGCTGACTTCTTTTCTACGTTGCGGTGATGTCACACGTTGTACCACATGAACTTGTCTACTTTGTAGAAAAATGAACGAGAATCGCTTAGAGGAGTCTACGTTGACTCCATTCCTGCGACTTGGAGAAATCTCTACGCGGAACGAGAATCGGACTGCTGGAATAGCTCACTACTAAAAATTAATTATTATAAATTGCCACTCACTAATTGACAAAAAAAATACAATTACGTTCAATGCCATGAAGAATTTTAATGACACATCGTGTAGAACCGGACAAAAACTACGAAAGCGTAAATAATTTTTTATGGATTTATTTTGCCCACTAATATATTTATTATCACTTCTTGATGCTTAGCAAAGAAAAAGAATACGTCATGGAAGAGCGTAAACAATACTCGTGACCACTCGTGACGGTCTCTGGTATCATTCAATCCAAGGCCTCTTGAAGGTCAAATGCTTTCAGAGACCTTGTAGTAGAGCATTGATAATTCTTAACAAGACCTCAATTTCAATGCGAAAACTATCATAATTCCCAAATTACGTGCGTCAACGAAGGTGCAAACTAGGTGAACTGAGTTCATGATGTTTTAACTATTCGTAAATCGTGGACGCACACTCCTCCATACAGTTTGATTATCCCATGCTGTTTGATTCCCTTCTCATCAAGAGTAACACCGTCGTGATGAATCAGTCTCCTTCCTCACAGTTAAAGAACCGATTCTCTAGGTAAGATGCCAGTACGTTGCCAGATACAGTCGATACGACTTCCCCGCCCTCCGATTCGATTCCAAAGAGCAGTAAACTATTAATTCTTTCTACTAATATACGAGAGATGCGAAAGTGTGTGTCTTTTTTGCTACCTAATCATGGCTAAAACACAACCGATAGTGATGAAATTTGGCAAGGAGATAGTTTAGATGTCCAGGAAGTACGTAGGCTAACTTTTATTTTTTAAATGTGTGAAAAGAAATACAGAAAATGATTTTGACCATAAATGTCGATGAAATGTGGAAAAGGGGGATATATTCTCTTACACTTTTAAAGGGTTAGACATAGGTGTCAACTAGTAGTAGCAATATTATGTGCCTCGAAGATAACCACAAAAAAGTCCTCGACAACATATCTCTATCTACAACGGTTAACCTAAATTATCGAAATGTAATTATTAAAAATACAAGTGTTGAAATACTTCAATTTAAGAGAGTAATTTATTAAGAAAAAATTCTATCATCATCAATTTTAAAGGGTTCTTTGTATTGTGCATTTAACAAAGAAAAAGAGTCTTTAAATCGTAAGATTTTACACGAGTTTGAATGAAAAAGTCGCGCTGCCATCGTTGTGTTTTGCTTTGAAAGAGCGAGTTCGTTCTACCTGAAGTACTGAGATCAATACTGTGGATTAAACCCGTCTTTTTCGATTAAACATTTTCACATGACTCTCCCTTTCCACTTCACCCGTTGGTGTTCTAGTGCTGCCTCCCTCCAACCACAATATTTAACCAACTCTGGCATAACATAGGAAGTGTGTCTATTAATCTGAACTGTAAATACCACATTCATAAGTATACTAAAAACTACTTCACTAATCCTCCATTGTCAAAATGCATTGTATGTATTATTCCTCACCGATTCCCACATTTCCGAAAGTTCGAAATGTACATATTTCCTCAATTCTCGGGGAAATTAACCAAAAGAAGAAACCACTCAAATACAGCGACATTTTTAAAAAAGTAACAAAATTAACTTCCTATTTAAGTATTTAATCTGGTTTGGATTAAAAATCACAATTAATATCAATCATTATAAACATAAGAAGTCATAATTCGTAATGGTCAATAAACTTATACTTTTGCCGCGTGTAACGCTGCTAACGAGGTTTCACAGAACTTTAAACAGAGTATCCAGAGCTATCTACAGAAACGGCTTCCCCTCATTAAATTTTGTAAACTCTTGTCAAGGTTCTCCAATAAAGTGTCCACTCTCGATTTAGTCTGTGGGTCCCTGGTTAAAGATGTGCCCGGTAAAGAAAAGGAAAACAAAACATGGTGTATTATAATGAACATTTCACGCCTGTTTTCAAACAAATTGTACATTATTACCTTATTGCTATCTGTTGAACATTGATATCGTAGCAGCAAAATACCAAAGAGGAAGACGAAATAGTTTTATATCTAACTTCATGTGTGTCTTCAAACATTTTTATTAATTGTATCATGTAAAGAAGTAGATATTAATATGTAATTTTCACTGCAAGTATATTGATATTGATAAAGTGGGACTTATATTAACTCAGTAGGGGAGTCCATATTTGCGGAAAAACGCAAATGTTATGTTTCACCAACCAGGCCCAACGAGAGGGAGGGGGAGCTGGTGCTGTAGCCCCGGGACCCGGGTTCCAAAGGGTCTTGTTCTTTAATTCTTACTCAAGTATAAAATGTATTCTGTACACATGTTTTTTCCCGAGAATGACTCAAACGATTTTTATGAAATGAAAGGTTTACTGTGTTTTGGAATGTCTTATTTCCGAATACTATCGTCTTTCTTTCAGAGAATCCTCCTGGTTCGATAAGAGGTTCACTAAACTCTTCTGGAGTTGCCACTTCCTTCTTTTTGCCTGCCTAACTCTCGGCTTTCTAATTTCGTTTCGCTCTGCACACATGTCGCGTATATAATGTTATGCAATATTTCACTGAATTGTTNCTGACACTTTCTGGTTACGAATTTTTAACCCTAAACCCCGGAAACGAAATCCAAGATCCGTCACAGTTTCCAGTTAGTATCACCAAGAAGAAGAAGAAGATTTTTTTTAATTGGGGCTTTAGGGTTCACCAATGTCTAGGTCATTAGAGCCCTAGAGAATCACACTTCACGAGAAGAAATTAGTACTACCATTATCATTACGGTGTATGTGAGTATTGGTTCAAACGATAAGTATTTTTTTTTTAGTTGTGATGGTGACAGTGCCCTGGATCCCGTGATTTCTGTCTACGGCCCTGTCGCCAACGCAGCAGTTGTCAACAAAATATTTTGTTCTAACTTAACCCCATTATCTCAGAAAGTTTTCCGTTAGTCGAGAACCAACAATTTGAAGAATTAGAATGATATTTGAACTGAATATTTTTGACTCTCATTAGCAAAAGGCATAATGCAATTTTAACTATTGTATAAATGTATAAGAAAATGTTGTCAATCGTATTGATTTTAATTCTTTCATTCTCTTTGGACAATATTTTGTAGAATATAGATTAACTAAAGTATCGTTTATGAGGAAATTTTGTGAAATTGAATCCCCCGGTTTTCTCATTCGTTCATTTTTATATCGCAAAAAAATTAATAATGTTGTTCAAAAATTTGATTTTCATTTAAAGATCTTCCAACAATAAATTTTCGTTTATATAATGTCGCGGACGAAATTACGCGAGGATACTCATTATATAAATAAGGAATTTCCCAATTTATTCTCAAGACACCTCGCTGAGAAAAAAAATTAAACGGTGCAGAATATGCCATTAAACACATTTTGAGGAACTATTTGAAAAATTGCGTACATTATTTTCTACTGTGTTTTACATTTTTCAAAAATACAGATTACTCTTAAGTCACTCATACGTGAAAGAATGAGTAATATATTGAGAGTACTTACCAATTCGTTATTCTCTAATTGGTTTTACAAACGAGAAAAAGTATTTTAAAATTTTCTCGATTAAAGAAGGATGACTGAGAAATCAATTACGTTGGGTTTGCTCGTATTGACTAGATACGCTCTGTGCGAAGAATGAGATTGCGATCCCCACTCAAAATGATTAAAGGTAGATCTTCCGTTCACTTCAAATTATCAGGATGGTTAAATAAATATACATTGTCAGAAAAATCTGTTACCATATAAACCCGTGGAATACAAGAAATTAAATGGCTCTCCAGGAGCAAGGTCGGGACCATCCTATTAATTCCGATCAAAGGACCCAAAGGCCATGGCAGGTGTAAGATTTCTGCGTACCAACACAAATTCATGACATCTCCCCTCACCCTCCCAAAAAAATAACAAAAATTATTGTTGTAACATCTACATGACTTTTTACAAATTTTATTTTCAATATCTAAAATTGAACCGTTATTTAACAAAACCGTACCGTTGCCAATTTATCATTCCGAAAACATGGCTAATGAACCGAAACTATTAAAGTAAATCGAAATTCAAGATTAACAAAAACAGAACGATTAAGTTGCCACCTCCCAAAGATGCCGTCTGGAGAAACGTCCCTCCAAATCTGCCGCTTACTGATGGAAAATCTGAGAAATCTGAGAAATCCAAATCTACGGTCTAGTACGGGACCGTATACAGTTAATGTACACAACCGTGCCGAGGTTGAGTACAAATAGAAATAAACCATTATGAATAATAAGAAACAATAAAAAGCACCGCGTGAAATAATTTTATTTTCGAATATATTAGTTTGAGTGTTAAAGGTATTAACGTTATTGAATAATAGAGTTTTAAAATATTTGTGAGGAAATTGAAACACACATTACCTTATTTTATTAAATTAATTAATTGTTAAATCAATAAATTCATTAAAGAAGCAACGTCACAGAAGGAAACTTTTAACAATGGATTTGAATAGATCTATTTTAATAATATTTAAACATCTATTGGAAGGAAATTATGCAAAAGAGAACCTAAATAATATGGTTCCTTTTGGCAAAGAGTTGACACAATGAAAATTAGCCTTATTACGAGTTTTGTGCTCGTGAATAATTATTTCTCTATGGAAAGTATTTTTCAAATACTGAAAGTTAGGGTTAGGTGAAATATTTATTGGAATGTTGATGCTACTTGAATTATTATCAAGAATGTGTTTGTATGCGAGTATGTTTTGTGAGTGAGCGATAGATGGAAATAAGTCAGGTGTTTGAATACGCTTCGCAAAAATAATTTGGAAGAATTGATAGATTTACTTGGGAAGATTTGAATTATGATGGAAGAAATTTCCACAATGCTGGAGTATAAACTCAACGACCTCTATCAGACCTATATTTGTAGCAAATTTTGTCTAGTTTACTTTTACAAAGTACACAGTTTTCATGCATCAAGTCGAAAACCAAAACAGAGCACGATTTTTTCTAATTTTTTCAGTATTTCCTGAACTTTCTTGTGGAGATAAGGTTGAATTTTATAACCAGCGTCCCCGAAACCATACAGAAGCAAAAAATCACTTCTCCGAATCTTTCCGGGTAGACAGTTTTTTGAGCGCAGAATGACGGGACTACAGTCGATGTTGAGTATTATATGAGAAGTCTACTGGTGACGGTCCATAACGAGTAGTTTCAACCGAGGATCTAGGGAGCCTGGATAAGATTTTCAAGTTGAGACCCCTTCCCCCCTTCTTCCTACTCCTTTACCCCTATTCCCAATCAGTATGCATACAGGAATATAACTACAAGATTATTTCTCTACTTTTTAGTATTTGACAGCTCTAAAAATAGATACTTAATGTAAAAAATAGGAAGAAATATTTAAATAATCTAATGTTTGTAAATCACAGAAACAAATCTAAACCACCTTCTAATACTGTAATTTAATTTATTACCGACAACAATGTATCACCAATAATTTATTGACGATTACCTTTCAACAATTATTTCTCTACGGGGTCCTTCCTTCGAACCGAGGACAATTATATTTTCCTTTCAACTTCTTTTGATTTGGTATTTACAATATAAACCATATTTCATGACAGTTGGAGGCATCCTTAAAGACCTCATTCCTTGGGACCGGTTCTACCCCCCCCCAGTAGTATTGCATTTGGCGTTAATGTATAATTAGTCCGTGAACAGTTGGTAATACAATTCAACATCGAGGATTGGATGATTTCAGTTTTTTATTGCGTTGTGTATTTGGTCGCTTGCATGTTACTACTCAATTGAAGTTGCAAATTTTGGCTCTAAAATTTGAACATGATCGTTGATATGTAAATCGAAGGGGTAGTTTGGATTGATGACAGTAGAGAAAGCTGAAGGTGAAAGGTGGATTTTCATATGGTAATGTCACATATGCTTCACATAGACAAAACATGTATGTTTTATAGAGGTATTACGTACGAGAGCCTTGTAAAAGTATTGTAAGATGCAGTAAAATGCTTATTAGTTATTTCTTATACAGTATACTTTGCATTAAAATTACCCGCTTGTCAAATTTGTGTGGATCATACAATGAAAATTATTAATTCACCCTTTCTTCTAACATTTCTATCTACTGAAGTGATGTATATTTCGTTCCATCTTTTGGGTTGAAGAAAATTCAAACATCTTCATCGCTGATATCTGTTAGGAAAGGTAACCAATACATTTTAATAGTATTTTATACGTTTTGCTACTACAACTCGTTCTTCAAAACAGAGAGAATGCGGACAATCGAATTGACTCCACTCTTAAGGGATGTAAAAAAGGCTGGTATATTTTCCCTTGAGCAGTCAGCATTCCATTATAATATTTTATACATATACAGTACAGCGTCTATTTTCTGAACGTCAGTTATCCAAACTGGCATCATGAAAAGGTAAATTGAGGAAAGCAATTGCGATTATGCCCATTTCGAGCTCAAAAGAATTGAAATTTAGCTATCATAGAGAAGTCAACATTGAAGCTTTATTTGTGTCATGCAATTTATCTTGATGACCGTGGGTAGAAATGTACAAAGGTACAACTTAAACATATTTTGTTTGTCGTTATTTTTCACAATGCACTACATGGTTCAGGCAAGTGAAGTTGCTTTCTATACAAACATGGTTAATTGCAGGGGTGGATCTAGACCGTAGTCAAACTGGTAGCATTTTTGTTTTAAAATTATGGTTTTACCACACAAATTTTATAAATATTACCTGTAAATAAAATGCATCAAATATATAATTAACAATTGACAATTTCGTATTATTAATAACAATAACAATTATATTATAACTAATAACAATAACATTGATAACTAATAACAATTATTAATCTGGTACACTTTCACAAAATGACATTTATCAACTTCAATTTTATCTGTTAAGAGTACAAATCCAATGGGGGGCTGCTATAGCCCCCTTAGCACACACCTCCTCCATAGATCCGCTACTGGATGATTGTATTGCATTTTTCTTGTTTTAGTGAATTTTCATTATCTGAATTTCTCATTATCTGGACCATCCCGACACAGTTCGGGTGCTCTACTGCATTGCAAATTATATTACTGGACCTAGTATATTGGGTACAATGTCATGAGCAATATCATCACGTCACGCAACCGCCTCTGCACCTACTCACTAACTGCACTTACTAACTGGACGCGTGGCATAGCAGCGTGGCCGCAACGGCGCGGTTAGTAGCCCGCTGGCGTGAGGTAGTCAGGGAGGGGGCATTTCATTAGCGTAAGATTCTCTCCGCCTCACAGTGATCCCAACCTACTCCAAATACGATCTCAACTCTGCAAAATACAAAGATTGCAATCAAACTTTTTCAAAATTCACAGCAGTGGATCCAAGCTGACATGTTTTCCGGTTGAATATGTCTTTTTTAAGTATCAGGTTACGTGGTATTCCAGAAATTGAGCGAGCTATGATACAAAATATTTCAGGTACATATGATATAATATTTAAAATTTGCTTAATACAGAAACTTTAATGAAAAATCAATCCGTGAATAATATATAATAAAGAATAATTATCCGACGATGAAATAGAGTTCACTGTTTAATGCGCATGGTGCGGAATGTCATGTGATTTAAAGTATTTCAGAACTTCCTCATGGTCGTAGATTTGGAAATAAACTCTGTTTCACTTATCTGTTTTCGGATGTGAGGAATTTCGAGTTATAAAATTCGCACAACAAATACCTACACGATATAAATTTTTCCAAGTGGAAAAAAAATCATGGTTGGTCATGAGAATTTTAATCCGTCTATAGACAATGTTAGCTTTCCAAATGGTTCCTTAAAACCAATCTTCGATTTCCTAAACAAACTTACAGGAATTTAGAAATTCAATCGCGAGATCTCCAAAAATAGAACCTTATCACGAAGAACAATGATGCATAGTGTTGCTTTCACGAATCATGTTTTTCCGGTACTTCAAGTTTTTTATTGGTGAACCGTAATTGGCATGTAGATTTCTAATTTGGTGTGAACAATGTAAATCGGTCGGCGCAGAATTTGGTTTCGTGTTACATAGTTAGTCTCAACCCTCTAATCTTACGCAACAATTTGACTCTTGCAAGTGTAGAAGACAAATGTAAACTGTAAAAAAACGAATGTCATTAGTGAGACAAAGGAAAATTCGAAAAACGCATTCCTAATCCCTTTCTCAACATTAAAATAGGAACTTCTTCCCTAGTGAGTCTCTAAATCAAACAAAACATATTGTTGATTCTTAATGATTAAAATTAATTTTGGCAGTTATCTCATGAAATATAATATAAAAATAAAAATAATGTGTAATTCTTATCTAATTAGAAAATAGTCTCTATGTGTTACAATAGGGCTAGAGTATTATGGTAAGTAGACGGTCACCTTACGTCCCTTACCCCACCTCATCACTCGTGCGCCTGTAGGCAGATCAGTAAAGTTAAATGCACGCCGTCAATAAAGACATTCGTTAGCATTCCGCTTATATCTGTTCATATATATGATCATATTTTGTGTAATCTCAGCTCCAGAGACGTCGTCACATAAATGTTGGTGGTCCGCAGAAAAATCTGGGTAATTTGGATTTTTTGATCTGATGTAGAAGAATCTAGTTTGCTCTACCATACATATTAGACTGTTAAATTTCTTCGAATAATATTTGAGAAACAGGAAACATGGAAAAAAACATTTGTCACGTAATAGATGTTGAATAAGGCACCGAATAAGATCCCTTTCTTGAACCTTTGATTCTGTTACATCAATTGATTAAATAAGTATTTACTATTTGTTATAATTAAAAACCATTTAAGTTTCGTTATACTAAATTAGTGCATTTCAAATATTTTGAATGAAATTCCTGGGGTCGTTATATTTTACAAATGTATTCATATTTTTTTAAATCTCTTGGTGGTCGGCGGAATTAAAAACTACGAATTAAGTGGGTCGTGAGGTGAAAAAGGTTAGAGACTGCTGGTTTAGTGGGAGTTCACGAGACAAATGTGAAACAGAGACCATCCTTGTAGGTCAGTGTGACTTTCATTGTAATTTCAAATAACCCAAGTTATGGTGCATTTTGGTTTGAATTCATTTGAATCGAAATTGTTAAATAAATTATAAATTAAACTATAATTTCAAATCTTGAAGAGACAATGAGGCAAGTATTTTTCAGGCGATTCATGAAAAACTGTCAAAAAATATCAATATATCGAAAAATGAGGCATTAGAAATATTTTTTTTCTTTGATTCTCATACAACCGGAATCACTGTCATCCATTCGTTTTATAGTGTGCATCAACAACACAAATACAATAAAACTTTTATAAATTTACTTATAAATGTATTTTTATCTTGAAATTGTTCAATTTTGCAAATTTTATTCCATGTCAATATTGAAAATAACAACAAAAAGTTTTGCTCGTAGAAACAGAACAAGATTTTGTCTCCCTTTTTTTCGCACATCTCTAGACCATTGTGCACTTTTTTTGCCGTATATGAATAGGTCTTCTGATATAGTGCTATTTTGAATGGCGGCAAGTCGTTGGGAAAAGGTAATAACCTCTGGGAATTCGTACAACTGTTCTCGATGAATGAGCTGTTCGAAATGTAAATATTTGTGCATTCTCTTGCCGAGTGGAGTTGAGGAAGTCCCTATCTGTCATCTGCTGGAAGATACTATGACGTATCCACTTGGTGAGTCATATCAAGCGAATACTTATGAAATATGAAATCATGCAGAAAACAGAACATAAACTTGCATTAAACTGGAAAGTTAAAATCAATCGTAACAGATTTTTATAATTATTTATTTTAAAATATTTCAATAATTATATCATTTATTATTATTGTGCATTACTGCCACTACTACAATAATATATTAAAATGTAATTATGAAATTAATTTTGGAATACCTACGCGAGCCCTAAAGCCCCACAAAAAAAACCTACGCATTGACGAGCCCTAAAGCCCCACAAAAAAAACCTAGGCATCGAATGAACATGATTGCTAAAGCAATGGCTTTTGTAAAACAACTTACTCTTTTATGCTGATTTTTACTCTCGATTAATGTATTAACTCGCATTACAAACGATTAATGCATACGTCGAGTGTTCTTCATTCTTGTGGCCTTTAGTTGTTGTTGTTTGTTTTGTTGTTGTTGTTGTTGTTTTGTAATTGGTCTTTACGGCTCGTCCACATCGAGGTCATTAGAGCCCTAAAAACTTGAACAGGTAGGGAAAATGCAGTTGCACAGTAGGGAGAGCCAACATGACTCTCCCCGCGTGTGGGACTCGCCGAATGACTCAACCATACCCACTAAAAACCCTCCTGAATTACAATATATCAAAACATATCTCAAAACATTAGAAAAAGAGAGAGAGAGAAAGAGGAAAATGAAATATACCCTAGCCCTAATAGCATCAGAATCGAAAAGAACAAGAGGTGACCTAGGAAGGTCAGGAAAGAGAAAGGAAGGAGCCTAGTACAAGTAAGTGGAAGTAATGTTAGACTCAGCTCGGGACCCCGTGTTCGCCAAACACGTACTTACTAGATGTAAGTCCCATGGGGGGTTGTGGCCTTTAATATTACCATGAAATCGCTAATGTGCAGACTGTAGAGAATTATAAGGTTTCTCTAAAAAACAAATATTATTGGGCTGTTCCTCAAAACAAACTGTTGTATAACATTATTTACATATTATTAACATGTGTAAAGTCGGTTTTACTTAACAGCGACTTTAGAATGAATTCACATTAAACCTTTAGTGACAATTTTCAATATTCAGAGCTGATGAGACGGTCTTAATTACAAAAAGACTGTGATGCATTTAAAATTCTAAATTATGTCGTTGAAGAGTTGCCGTTCAAAAGTATTTACAAGTTCAAATAAGTGTGATTTTGTGTTATTGAAGTGTTTCTAGAATTCCAAACTCTTACTCCAAATAGGTCTACTGTAACAGTTTTACCTGTTAATTTATGAATTTGAAATGCCTGAAATTATTTTATTTTATTTTATTTGTAAGTTACAAATTTAACCTTTATCTCTGAGGAAATTTTGGTAATCGTTTCTTGGAGACTTTTTTCTCTGAGGAAATAATTCTCTTGCCAAATAGACTTCCAAACAAAGAGAACTTTCTTTGGAAAAAGCAATATTTAATTCCTAAAATCATTTCCTTAATATGTTGAACGAACTATCAAAATAATGACCTGGATGTCGGCGAGCCGTGAAGCCCCAATAAAAAAATATATGAATTCACAACAAATTCCGCCCTCACTAAATATTTGAATATGATTACTTAAATATATTTTATTTATCAATATTGAAAAGAACAAAAATAAAGTTAAAGAAGTACCATTGATCTGTTTTGTTTTTAGGTATAGTTTTGGTATTGATCTAATATTTTAGACGCCATTTATTCAATCGGCAGATGATGGCAACAAGAAGAAGGATATCATTTCCAAAATGTGTTAGCTGGATCCCAAAGGAGAACTTGACTCTTATACAACATTCTTGAGAGTACGAGATTAGCAAATTAAACTATCCGAAATTTAATATGAACGTCTTCTGACAAGATGACAAAACCAATTTTACTACCAACATTCCTGCCAGCTAGTTCTTCGCAAGATACCAGCGGTATTTAAGTTTACTAAAAATAGTTTCTTATAATCACTGTATACTGCACACGCATCACAGTTAATTGATTTCAAGGTGGAGATCTACTGTGAGATACTCATAAAAAGTCATTTTCTGAAATACGTTTTATTTCGATTCAGAAATATTTTCAGAGTTGTTCCCATACGTGCTTGTGATAGTTTGAGGGAAATACATGAGCGGTGATTGACGTATTCAACGTCATATAATGCGGTTTGAGACTCTTGACTCTGATCATGATTTTGGGTTCTGAAGCTACTGCCAAGAACTAATGTATCTACCTCTCATATCACACCGATTGGTAAAGTTTAACTCCATCCCGCGGCGTCTTCAGCGTCGGCGGGGACGGCGCGTGAGGGGGAAAAGACTCTTGAACGAATGAGAGTGAGAGGGGAGAAGGGGAGAGTTAACCGGAGGCAGTCTGGTAATGGCAGCGGGGTGGGGGGGAAGAGAGGGGATGCCACGGCCTCGTCTCAAATACAGGCGCCCGGCATGCGCGACCCTACAGTTGGCCGCGGACCCTCCACGAGCGCGGTACAGAAAAAAGCACGTGTTCTCAGTCAGCGCTGAAGGCGGGAGAGTTTGAAACGGTCCAGTGCTCCTTCAGACGTCAAGATGGGGCCCGGCATCATGCTGCAGACAGTGCTGTCCATGTTGGCCACCAACATGCAGCTGGCACCAAGTATCACCAACGAGGTCTATGAACTCAATAGTAAGTAAACATGACGAGAAATTGAGTTGGAAGGACATTCGAAAGAATTGGGTCCACATAATGTCTCTTCACTTGTGGGATGATATGACAGTGTTTGGAAAACTGTTCAATTAGGTATTACTTGTATGAATACTCAATTCATTTACTTTTTGTCCCTGAAAAGAGTGAGAGAGGACACACACTTCGGATTTTATTTTATTTTCTTCATTTATTTGCGTTTTCATCTATGTATATTTGAGCATTAACTTTAACTCGCTTTAGTACGTCTTGGTGTGATTACTGTTAAATTCGATGCTTTATTTTATTAAATTCATGATCGTTAAACTTCTCTCAATTGATCCAGTTGTAGAGTGTATCATGAGCGCGTCGTGGCCAAGATTTCGTCCAATGCTTTTAACAACCGTGTGACATTCGATTGATACCTATCAACGACGCCCAGATAGCATTTCAGTGCGTAGGCTTTAATTGGGACGTCGCTGGCCCCGGAAGGTTATTGTGGGTCCAGTGGCGGCTGCTGTGGCGCTCCGCGGGGGGTGAGGAGGGCGACGCAGCGGGTTTGAAGGCGGCGGTGGCGACGGTGAACGGCAGTGGCGCGACATGAGTCCACCAATCGGAATACGCCTCGGTACCTGACCAGGTGCCGCGCCCATCGCGCCACCGCCGACAGCCAATAGAATTGCGTCTTAAGCGTGACGTAGCACCCGGCCCTCACGCAACAGCTGACGGCGGCGGAGGCGACCGGCCTTGCATACCGTGCATACCTGTCTGGCGCTTTCCTCGCGAGTGATTAAAATACAAATCTCTGCACGATACCCCCCCCCACCCTTCCACAAGATTAACGAAATGACATTTGCGAAATGTTGCGAATTTAGCGACGAATTGTTTTCCTTAAATTTTACAAACATTTTTAAGGTCAGATCATAATTTGATCCTCTCCCGGAGTTATATTAATTGCTTAGACCTGTGATATACTAATGATCGTATCTCAGGAATATCTTGTTTGCGAATGATTATTTTCACCTTCCTTGCTCCAAATAATTGATACCGTAGAAGAAAGAAGGCATTAAATGAAAAATGTCATTAGCGTGGCGAACCATTAATTGTTTATTTAATATGTCTATAAAACTAAGAGTTTGTAAACGAAAATATTTATAGTTTAAAATATTGTGATAAATGTATTATTTAATAAAACCTGCTCACATGTATGATTTAATTTTTTTTTCATCCGTACTATATTTATATTTTAAAAAACGTTGATGATAATGGTTATAGGACGGTTATAATGAAATTCCAGGACCGATTTTTCCTCGAGTTCGGCCTTCTGTGTAGCAAATAGACCATACTACCTCCGTATTCTTTAATTATTAATTTTCTTTAGCGAATATTTAAATTCGTCTAATTTGCATTTATTTATTTTCAAAACATTCTTCCCGGTTTGCTAGCCACGAAGGGAATGTTGGAACAAAAACGACTCTTCAATTTCGTTTCACGCCCTTCCTTTTACCGCTGTTGCGTACAAAATGGGATATAAACCGCACGAAATGACTAACGAAGTGTCGACATGAGCGCAAGAAATCTAATTTTCCGGAAGTTCGATATACGGTGTTTTTTTCTTTTTTAATTTCACTCTCCTCAACAAGCAACGACCTTTGTGAGGCGAACGTTCCACTGCGCTCTTGGTTGACCCCGACTTTGCATACCCCCTTAATTTGCGATGCCTTATCTCATTAAACATTCCCAGAGGCAGGGATATGAATATGGAGCTTACTACCACCCCCACCACCGCAGATACGCACACATACACTCTCAAACAAGCTAATGCTTAAGACCAAAAATTCTTTAATTCCTTGTGGTACTATTGCTGAATTTTGCGTGATTTTATTTTGTATTTTTTTATTTAAACGAAAATCTTACCTGAAACTTTTACCCTTGTAACTCTCCCTCCCTGTACACCTACAAAATGCTTATGCACATTAATTTGAGAGTACACAAACCAGGATGTCTAAGCAGATAATTGGAACATTAGATGGTTAAAAAATATTTATAATTAAGAAATTGTATTACTCGTCACAAAGAAGTGATCCCTCACCCATTATTGTAGTGCAATTTGATAAGTGGATTCACATTTGCTTTGATTTTGTCATATTATATGCTTTTTTGTTAATATTTATTCTGACTCTTAATACACAAATTTGAATATTTCTCATTACTTTTTTCTTTTGTTCTTTAAGGTACAACTCGTTGTTTTAGTAAATTTGGCTGCTTCAGCATTGAAGCTCCCTGGACATCAGTTGCACGCCCAATTAGCTTGCTACCAGAATCTCCAAAGAAAATTTCACCAAATTTTTGTCTCTTTACTAAAAAAAATCATCGTACATGTGAGGTATGCATTATAGACATCTTTCACTCTTTGGAAGTAAAGTATAGACAATCAGTTTGCTGTTCATTTTTCAAAGATCCTTCTTAATCAATCAAATGTGAACTAACTTTCTTTTCTTTCTGCAGAGACTTGTTGTCGGAGACGACAATTCAATTCGTCGTAGTACCATCTCTCCTTTCAATCAGTTGGTGTTTATTAGTCATGGGTACCTAGAAAATGGAAATAAAACATGGATGAAGGTGTGTAGAGTTTTCTGAATTGCATATTTAACAGTTTAGTAAAATCTAAAATATAACTAAAATGTGACTTTGTGTAACCTCTTTCTTTTTCCTATGCAGAACATGATGACTGAACTTCTGAAGTATGCTGATTTAAATGTTGTGCTCATTGACTGGGGTGGTGGCTCAGCACCTCCTTACAGTCAGGCTGTTGCAAATACTAGAGTTGTCGGTACAGTAGCAGCTCATCTTATAAAACAATTGGTAATTATTTTATTTATATTTTATTTGAAATTATTTTTTATCCTTAAATCTGTGTGGAAATAAAATTAAATGAATATCCTATGTAATATCTTTGTATCTTGTACAGGCATCTCTGGGTATTAGAACTTCTGACTGTCACATCATTGCACATAGTTTAGGATCTCATATTGCTGGTTATATTGGTCAAATGTTAAGGGACAAATTCAACATTAGACTGGCTCGAATTTCTGGTGAGTAGTACAAAAATTTATTAGTTTTTATGAATTTTGAAGAATAAGGAAAAAATCATTATTAGCATTAAAGAAAATTTTACCTTATATTTACTTTGGAGGAACTAAGGAACAAACTAGTCCCTTCTATGAGTTTTTAATCATAAATTCAGTTAAAGTAAATAATGATTGAAAAAGAACTTGTGTTCAGTGTATTACGTATGTAGTTTAATTGCTAGATTTATCTCACCCAAACGTGGAGCATAATCAGCAGACAAAAATTTGGTTAACAAATAGTTTGCTTTAATTAAACTTATATAAACATATGTCATTACAATAATAGAACAGAGAAAAAAATGGAGGGATCAAAAAAGTTTTTAACTTTTCCCATTCTTTGTTCTTTCTTTTCTTTTGTGCTTTGTTCTTTTGTTATATTTATCATTGTTCATAAATGTAATTAAAACAAACTATTTCACAAGTTTACATAGTACAGTATGATAATGCTTATTGTTCAGGGAAAATCATAAGGCAAAGCCGCACTGACCTGAGAAAAAAGTAAATATTATTCCTCAAGAAATCAAATGTGTACAGTTTTATCATTAAAATGAGCAGAGAGTGATTATTCAATACTGACATGTTATTTCTGTCAGAGTTCCATTGGATAACAGCTGATACTATATGAATTGCTCAAGATCTGTCTATTTATGTATAATAGAACTTTCATATATGCTTATATAACTCAACTGTTCTTGCATATCTTTAGCCTTCTTTATTGTTGATTTAACTGTAAATTTTGTGTTCAATGCCTTTTGGAAGAAATGAAATGAATTTTGAATGTTTGTTGAAGATAAGTGTGACTTCTGGTAGACTTCATTAAACTTATTTTCAAGATAATTTCTTAACAAGCTAGGATCGATGTAAAAAAATACAATAATAAAAATGATTACTAGTGAGACAGTTGATACTCATTATCTTTCATGAATGGATTGATACAAATATCTTCCTAATATGTGACCTGTTGGTGCCAGAATAGTCTTGCAGAATCCTATTTATCTGGGAGATTCTTCACTGAATTATCACTTTGTTTACACAAAATATTTATTACAAATTGTCTCATCCTTATACTGAGGTCAAGTTGCTATTTTATCCTACATGAAGTTTGATAACTCTAGTCAAGATAACTTTTGTGCATGGTTTAGCTGGTCAAACTGCAAAGTCTGAACGGACATGACCTTATTTGACGTCAAAATTAATTTTGTAGACTTTGGAGTAGTGTTCAGTGATTAGGTCTTAACAGAGTATAATTTTTTTTGCCATATCAGATATCTTAAGAATGTTGAAAATCTCTTTTTCTTATTTATAGTATACTGATATTTGTTTTATGTCATACTCTAATGAAGTATAATCTCTTGTACTTCAAGATTGTTTTTCTACATTAATTGGACATCAATGATTAAGCCTTTTTGAAATTTTAACTTTTGATTCTTCTTTTTAGCTCTTGATCCAGCTGAGCCTCATTTCACCAAAACACATCCTATGATGAGACTAGATCCTACAGATGCTGACTTCATTGACGTCACACATACTGATACAGCTCCATTTATTAGTGGAGGTTGGTATTGGATTTTGTATACAATTTCAGTAGTTATTTTTTAAAAATTCAGTAAACTAGTAATTGTGATAGTGTTGATGTTATTTGGTTATCAATAGACAATTTGTCTTTGTTTGGTATTTACGGATTGGATAAAACTTTGTACTACTACATTATTTTGTAAAAGCATTCTCTAATTTTCTAGGTCTTGGTTTGTTGGAACCTGTGGGACACATTGACTTTTACCCAAATGGTGGAGTAAACCAACCAGGCTGTAATGAAGCTATGTCGAAGTATATTGGCAAGGAAAGAGGAAGCTTTGTTGGAGGCAAGTCTTTTGATATATGGTTATTTCTCCTAAATTCATCAGAGTAGCCCAGGGGTAGGAAGTATTTTCTCATTTGAAAGAGGAAATAGAGCTAGTGTTCTTTTGAAGAAGCACCATTTTAAAAACCAAAAAATTAATTTACCTCAAAATATAAATAGTTTACTAATTTGGCTTTACCGGGAATCATCTCTTAGTGGAATTGTCTTGTTACCAAAACTAGTTCACAAATATAAGTAAATGTTATATATATTACAATATGAAAACTACTTTTGAAAGGCCACTAAAAACTGCACATCATTATCCAAAAGGCCACATGAAACCTTAAGGCCCACCCCTGGACTAACAGACATTTCAAGTAACTTGATAAGTAACTATTTCCTGAGTAAAATCTGAATGATATTTTTCTCATCAAATGATTTATTTGTTTGTTTTTAGGATTACAGAAGTTTTTGAGCTGCAATCATATACGCAGTTATCAGTATTATAGTGAATCTATCAATACACAGTGCCCATATATGGCTATAGCTTGCGAAAGCTGGGAGCACTTTAGAAATGGTACTTGTTTCCAATGTGCCAATGAAATAACCTCTGAAAGTCACAAAAGAGGAGAACGCTTGTGTGCCACTTATGGATACCATTCCCTGGCACACCTCAATCAGCAATGGAAAGGGAAATCCCTTAGCTTATTTCAACAAAAAATGTACTTGATGACTAGCAGCAACACACCCTTCTGTCGTAAGTATTGAATGTGCTCTCAATATGTTCTTGTTAATTACTTATTTGCTATTTGAAAGTTATACCATTTAAAGTTATTAATAAATCACTTTCTATAGTAATATTGAATATTAGCTTAAAAAACTCATGTGGATTTCTCTATTATTGAACCTAAGTGATTTCAATGTTACAGAGGAGCATCACAAAATGACTCTTCGGATTTCTGGCCTTCCTCACAGTATAAAGCATGGCGCAGAAATTGGGATGTTTTGGATCACTTTGCTGGGAGAAAATGGTACCTCACATCGGACAAGTTTCACAAATAGGTTAGTAGAATGAAACAATAATTCTAATCTATAATCCATCAAGAACATGAAATGAAGCATACCATCAATTATTTTTCCGTAGAAACCATATTTTTTTAATAGGATCTTTAATTAATTTCATCTGTTTGATGAAATTTTTGTTAATATTTCAAAAGTATTTTTTAAATGTGTGTAATTTTGATTTTTTCAGTGAACAATTGTATGAACCTGGATCTATCCATCAAACAGTTGTATCAACAAGAGGTGTTGGTAAAATACGCTCAGCTATTGTTGAATGGGAATACCGGATGTCATTTCTCAATCCCTTAAGTTGGAGAGTCTTGGGTCTCCCTAAGATTTACTTGGACTGGATCACTATCACAACTTTGGAATCAGGAGATAGGTAAGTTGACAATAATTAATAATTTGAAATTTATTTAATTTGAAAAACTTGTGTATTTTCCAATAACACTAATCAAATATAAATTTACTCACTAATTTTTGGAGAAAATAATATGATATATAAAGTGAGTTATGCTTTTATTTTTGTATTATTCTGTTGGGCTACTAGATTTGGTGTTCCCATTCTGATAATTTATGATCTAATTTTTTACTTCCAGTTTCAAAATGTGCCAAAGAGAAGGGAAAGCTCTCTTGTCAACAGAACCTATTCTGATGCATCACAATCCTGGTTGCAATGCAACAGTTGTTCCTACTGTGACGACAATACCAAGTATTGTATAAAAAAATTGAATTTGCTGCATATAGGTAGCTATTTAGTGGACTAATTGTAAATGATTGGCTACCTATGTGATACATTTTAATCTCAAATGTGAAGACATTTTAACTCGGTTGATACTGGGTGAAGTTATGTTCCTTAAAACCAAAGAAATTGGTGAAGTTCCGCTCACTAGCCTAGTTTCTCATACTCATAATGTGTTGTTCTTTTGTTACTTCTTTTTTGTTCCTGAATTCATATCAAAGAATCTCAGCTTCTAGGAAAATGTGATAGATCACTACCTTAATTTGGACTCTAGGCAGGTTGTCAATTAACCTGAAACATCCGTGGTGATGAGTAATTTCAATTCCTAATGTATACAAATATCTTAATTGGAACAATAGTCTTTCCAGAACAAGATTTGATGAAAAATGAATTTATTCTAGATCAATTGCTTTAATATCTGGAATTATTGCTGTGTATTTTTAATTTACTCTTAAGTATTTAAGAAAGTTTTTTAGCTAAGTAACTTATGAAGTGGCTTTAGAAACTCTAAACTTTTGTTCTTGAACTGAAATTACTTATCAATTTTTACCTTTCCATTTTTGAGTGTGACAGATTTTTAAATGAGAGGAAGCAGTTTTGATTTCAGTCTTCATATTTTCATGCAGTGAAGAATGAACTCCACTGGTATTAACTCAAAGACAGAAAAATTGTCAACCTCAATGACTAGAATACTTCTACCACTGTCATATATACACCACTATTTATAGAGTAATAAAACTTTTTCTTTCCAAATAAGTTTTACTTTTACAATAATCATTATTTCTAAAATGGGTTACCACCATTCTTCAAGAGAACACAAAGCACATTACCATGCTGCAGCAACATGCACTGGAGTAAGTGTGCATTTATAGAAGATGCAATATATATATTTTCCAATCATTAGGATGGCACAAAAAAGTAAGAGCTGTGACTGAGAGTTGTTCTTCTATTGTGCTTTTACAGAAGAGATTGAAAGAAGCCATATAATACCTGTATCAGCTATATTATCTCAAAATATATTTGCCTTCAAAATTAATAACCATGATATGTTGTTAATTTGTGTTCTATCAAGGAATGGAAGGTGTACGTCTTTAACTCTGCTGTCCAAGTGAGAATAATTATTCATACTATATCTTTGATTAATGTCAGTGGAGATTCTGCTTTCAATGCAAGTATGTATAAGTATGCTATGATGGCCTAAGAATTGTGATCTTGTGTAATAGATCTTAAAAATGTTTCATATTGTGCTGGAGAATGTTTACCTGGAGATCATGTTCCGTTTTTGAACTTGGTTGTCCAAAGTTTCTCAGCAAAACCTTAAGACTTGATTAGCAGTATTTCTATAGTCAATTATAGTAGTTAAGGAAAGATTCTGTAATGAATAGAAAAATTGTTATTGTTATTTTTGTACTATTTATTATTAGTTTGTAAATATGTAGTGTGGATATTTGATATAAAAACCAAAGTCAATGCTTTTTAATAATTTTTTTTTTGTAATTGAGTTTTTGTTGTTTTTTTATACTATTTTACTAATGGTATTTGTTATTCTCACAATTTCCTATTTATATTCCCTCATATTCATCTTCTCCCTACTTTTAGCACTGAATAATGAATAACTGAATACTACTGTTTATTCAATTTCACTTTAATAATGTCTTTGCCATAGTGTCTGTCTTCATTCGTTTGAACCCTACCCTTTGGATCTTAACTAGCAGATCACTTTCACGATTCCTTAATTTTGAAAGTTTATTTCAGTTTTCAGTTCAGAGCTATTCAAAAGGAATGAATGGTTGACTTCTTAAAGATATTGTGGTTATTGTACCTTCAATTTCAATGAATTAGCTTTAATGATATGTGTATTTTCTTGAGAAAAATTGCTAGATCAATAATGTCTGAAAAAAGGAATGTTATCTTGTACATTATTTAAATAACATATAATTAACCCATTCCTTACAGAAGCCATCACAACTATTTGACTACCAGTTTTCTGGCTTCTCTCCTCTGCCGACAGATTTTTTTTTTTTTTTTGCTTTTTAAAGTTAGATTACATCAATAATGACTGGAAAAATATTGGAAAAAAATATTGATGTATTTTTAAACATAAAATTGCCATGATGGGAAATTCTGTCTGCAGTGAGCATGAACTTTTGTGTTACACAGGTTGCCAACATTGCATCTGCAATCTTTCTCGTTTCTCACTATTATTCATTAAAATATAAATCAAAATAGTCGCCGAGATTTGTCACTTCATGGTTTATTTCAAGTCCCAGCTGTAAATTAAATTCAAACGTAGCGGCTGTCCTGTCGGTGTTTAAAGCTAAATGCCCCGTTAGTCTAGTGTAGATCAAAATCAATAGATGGCACCACTTATGGAATTCATTACAGCCATATCTCGATAACGGATTCATATATTTTAACTCTGAAAACGGATTTGTTCTTATTAAATGTACAGAATTTGAAACGATTTTTTCATCTTCAGCTTGTCGCATTTTGTAAATGTAACTCTTGAAATTACAAGTTTTTTTGAAAAAGTTCGCTTATAGCGCCCACACGGATATAACAATGAACTCCAAACTTACGTACGAATATCTATTGGTCAAGTAATAGCGTCGTAAAACGAAAATTGAGACACGGTGAATTCAGGTGCGGGCACTACTAGTAGGCAGAGTGTCAGTCCGCCTCCAGTCTTCTGTTGTGATCGGTCGGTGTGAGGGTGAGGGGCGGGCGGAAGGCAGTCGGTCGATCTGTGTGTCAGGGTCGGCGCAGGTTACTGCCGAAAGACGAACTTCTCTTATTTCTTCGTCCAGCTGTCTCCTTGCCTTAGCGGATAATTAATTCCTATTGTGAGTGGATATAGACTTCTAGCGTATTGGTTTGGTTGCTACGAAGCCATATGGATGAGAGAAATAGAGTTCCGCATATTAAATACGTAATTAATAGTAAAATAGTATGTTCTATAGTGTACATATTGAAGAATTAAATATTGGAAGTGACCACAAGAAAACTGGACGAAATTCGACCTATTGGGGCTGAATAATGAGTAATGAAGATTGGGCGTAATATGGTAACATTGACGTGTTAGAAAGTGTATGGAAACTGTGTTAAAAATAGTGCAACACAGGTGAGAATATGACGTGAAAATGCAAGGGTTACAGTGTGTGTTGGAGAAATATCAGGTCAATGGATCGGAAAGAGTGACATATAAATCTATAAAGTTTAAACAACAAAGATGGACATCGTAATTGTAAAAGTTTAAACACAAATATTAAAAACCTATTAGCAGATGTGAGTAGAAATTAGCCAGGATAATAGCCAGAAGTATAAAGTATTGCCTGCTTGCGCAAAATTAGCAAAAATTTAATGCAGTGGCTTATAGATAATTATAATAAACATGAAACATGGCCTCTTTAAACTGTTGAACAAAGGCACAGAATAAAGTGCGCTTTGTAGTTAGGGGCATCATATGCCCCAACAGCAAAGGTATGTATGTCAAGAAGACCTACCAACCTGCTTAGGTGAAGTCTCCTAGCGCTAGTAGCGATGATCTTAGGGACTTTATACCTGTAAAGTGGGAAAAGTTAAAAAAAAATTGGAAGGAAGGGAGCCACACTACTCATAACCCATGGGAGGATACAGAAGATCATATAGAAGGGAAATATTGCATATAATTATAATACAAGAAGCATAACGGCGCCATTTTGAAAAATACAAGCACCAAGGGAAACGATCAATTTCAAAAATCAATTCGTAACTGGAACGGAGTTGAATATTGCGATGCGGTTTAAATTTAAATAAAGAGTAGATGACATAGAAGACAACAGTACTAAGAAAAAATACCTACAATAAATAATATTAAAGTTTCAAAGAAAAATAAATAGAAAAACTGGAGATAGCGCAAAGTTGAATAGGGCAGAAAATAAAGATTATAAGAAAATAAAAATAGACAATTAAGAAAAATGCAATAAACCACCACCCAGATGGTATTACTTATAATAATAATTTTATGGATAAAGGGGAAAGGCAAAATATAAGAGGGATAAAATAGAGACAACAGACACAAACAAAAATCCAATAAGAGATACACCAAAAATACCACCCAGGAAGCAATACTAGGGGTCTCAAATAATATAGTAAACGGAACAAATAAGGATGGAAAAGAGGATAATTGTACAAATGGCAATGAAGGCTGAAGAATTGCGTAGGGGAGTGATCAAAAACAAAGTGAAACCTATATGAAACTTTTGGAAAGTATAATAGAAGTTTAAGAAAGTGGTTGAGAACATGACAGAGATGGATACTGTATGTGAGCAGGTACGTGAGAAGACTGTGTTTCTCAAGATGGAGGATTAGGAGGAAGTACACGTTACAGCAAGGGTAAAAAAGAGAAGAAGATGAACAAAATGGAGGGGAAAGAGAAAAGGGGAATAGCTCGATTAAGGAAACAGATGGGGGGGGGGAATGGAAGATGTTTTCCAGGGAGAAAGTTTTAATTGAATAAAGAAAAGCATTCCTGAAATGTTAAGGAATGGTGTACGTGAATTGTGGAGGGCAATTATACGTTTAGATATGGAGAATATTGATCTATGAGAGAAAGTAATTTTAAAGGAAGAAATTAAAAGACTAGAAAAAATTGTGCAAGGTAAAACAGGCACTGCAAGGATACGAATGTATAATAGCAAACAAAGTAGGGGATATAATAAACGAACATATACAGGAGATAACGGAACAGGTACAGGAGGAGCTGCATCGAGAAATAGTACAGCACACTACAGAAACAGTAGAGGCAATCGATGTGCATATGGGAGCTGGAGGAGACCCTGGTAGAATAAAAGAAATAACAGGTGGCACAGGTTGTGGGAGAAAAATTGGAGCAGGTGGAGAATAGAATAATACAGAAAATACAACACAGAAAATACATATGCCGTGATATTGCAAAGAAATCAAACAACAAAAGGGACACCAGACAATAATCATCAGAAACAGAAGGGAATGCATTAAGTAATGTTTTGCAAAAGAAACGAAACGAGGAAAAGCAGACTGTGAGGATACACAGAACCAGGGAAACGCGGGCAGGTGATTTTGGTAATAACAGTGCCAAATACAAAAGAACATGCAAAATTAACTGGATTATTAAAGCACACACCGGGGGTTAAAATAAAAGACATAGTGAAAATTGATCGCATTTGAGAGTATTAGGAATGCCAGTAGAAAAAGAAGAAAAAGATGTGATACAAGAAATAGCGTAACATAATTTTCCGGAGGAAGTATGGGAGATGTTTGAGAAAGACGAAATTTCTATATCGACATAAAACAAAGGACGCACGCACAGACATGGGTATTAGAAGTAAATGGAAAGATATTAAAGAAGATTCAAAATGAAGGGCGCTCTCAGTGTTGGGATTGAAGGTATTGGAGGATCTAGAACCAGTAAGATGTTATCTGTGTCATTGATATGGACACATAGCAACAGTATGTCAAGAGAAAATAGATGTGTGTGGCCATTGTGGGGAAAGGGGGCATTCATGGAAGGCTTGTGTCAACAAACACACAGAATAGGTATGTATAAATTGTAAACTCAAAGGTCAATAACATAGACAGTGTAACGAGTTGGTCATGCCCAGTATATAAGCTGGCAAAGAGATTCCAAGAGGAAAAAAAATTATGATAAAATTAATACAACAGAATTTGCAACGAGCCAAGATAACTTCTGCAGAGACGGGGATACATGATAAGGAATGAATATCAGATAGGTTGTTTAAAGGAGGTATACACGATAGGTGTAAAGATGATACATTTGCACTTACAATATTGGGTGATAGCTCGAGATAAGCCTTGGAGTGCGATAGTTTTGACAGGGGAAGGCGGAGTATTGGTTTTGGAGCAATATATCACACAACTCACATAGGTCATAATATATGCGTGGCTTGGACAAGAAATCGTGATAATAAATAGTTGTTGTCAATGTATTAAAGATTTAAAAGAGGATTATGAAAAGTTATCAAGAATTATAAGAGAATACAACAATGCGTTCATCATATTGTGTATGGATACAAACGCATGAACACTATGTTTGGGAGATAAAATAACAAACAAACGAGGAAGGTTGCTTGAGAGATTCATTGAGAGTTGCATTGAATGAGTATGTCGAGGTGTCGAGAGGGAACTCAATAACTAATCAATGTTACATTAATAAATAAATGGAAACATTCAACAATAACGCCATGGAAAATAGTGAATGGACTGCAAAGGGATCATAAAGCCATTCATGAAATAGAATTGCAGGAGAATACTAATCGAATAGTAAACGTCAAAAAAAAGAAATTTGTCAATAAAATTGCAACGGGCGCGTCGAAAGGGGTGGAATTCGAAAGACGACCATAGAGGAGTACAGAAAAGCGATATTATACTACAAGGAAATAGTACTGGAGGCAAAAAGGATGAGTTGGCAGGATTATGTTGCAACAGCATTTACAAAAGCAATATGGGGAATTCCATATTTAATTAGTACAGGCAAGATACGAAGGAAAGATATATGGAGGGTATTAAGTATGGAAGAAGAGGGGTATACGCAAACATGGCATGAATTAGCACAATATATGATGAGAAGCATATTTCCTAAAACGGAGAAACAAGAATAGGAGGTAAGGTCGATGGAGCAGAAAGATATATCAGAAATGCAAAAAGAAGAAATAATAAAAGCAGTACAACGATTAAAGAAAGCACTCGGATATGATGAGATAACTCATTAAATAGTTAAGAGAACAATAGGTGAATTAATAAATTATTTGTATGAGATTCATTGTACATAATTAAAAAAGGCTACTATCCAAAATGCTGGACAATTGCAAAATTAAGGTTCTTTCTAAAAGGAAAAAACAGACCAGGGCATGACCCCAAGTCCTACAGGCCAATATAACTCTTACCAACTTACGGAAAAATATTCAATAGAATAATATCAGAAAGATTGCAAGCATACTTCCAGACTCATGGAAATATGAATAAAAATACGGTTTTGTTCCAGGAAGTGGAACCAGTAAAGCGCTACAGGATCTAATGGGCCAAATAAAAGGACGCAAATCCAAATATTGTGCATGCATCTATATGGATATTGAAGGAGCTTTTGATCATGCCAGATGAGATGATATAATAGAAACATTGCGGAAAAAAGAAGTACCAGAATATCTGGTTCGAATAGTACAATCCCATTTTACTGATAGACATTTAATGTTTGAGATAAGTGGAGAGAGAATAATATAGGAGCAAACAATAGGGTGTCCCCAAGGCTCGTCCAGTAAACCGCTTTATTGGAATATAGAGTTCGACAATGTGCTATGGGAATTGGGAGAAAAGAACATTAATTTTGAAGCGTAGGCTGATGATTTGACATTGATGGGGATTCAAGAAAAATATTGAAGAATGAAACACAAAGGGCGTTAAACACTAGTCAAGAAATATGTGCAAAACGTGGGTTGCGACTGTCAGGAGAAAAGACTAAGATACAATGGATAGGCCATAACAGGAAGATAAGATGAGATTTTATAGTTAAATTACGAGATAAGAAGATTCATATAGTAACGAAACAAAGCTACCTAGGAGTCATAATATTATACAGCATGCTACGGGTAGGAATAATGAACTATGGAATAACGCGAAGAGATCTTAGGATATTGTACATTGAGGCCAGATATGGACGGAGAGAGCGACAAAGCAACAATTTGAGATGAAGTTCAGATCTATAGAAAGAATATGTTTATTGCAACTTACAGGAGGGTACAAAACGATGTCCACAGAAGCGTTGAATGTAATAGCAGGCGTAATACCTTTAGATTAATATGTTCAAAATATTAAGTATAGAAGAATATTACAAAAGAAAGGAAGTATACAGATAAATAAAGAATCGATAAGATAAGAGGATAAGAAGGCGCGAAAGAAGTTAACAGAAACTTTGCTAACAGGCTGGCAAACAAGAAGGGTAGGACAGTTAAAGGGCGACAAACATACCGGTATATACCGGAGGTAATACATGTGAATAAAACCAGGAGGTGGGTAAATCCAACGAAAAGTGTGCTACAATTTATAACGGGTTATGGCGACTTAAAAATATCTACAGAAAATAGGAAAAATAGAAGATAGCAAATGTGTATGTAAGAAAGGCGAAAATCCCCGGAACATGAATTATGACAATGTGAAATATTTGCAAGAGAAAGAGGAGAATATCTTAAGTGTTATCAAAGACAAGATTTTTAAATACTAAATAACCGTAGACAGTAAAAAATACCAAGACAAAATTATAATTTTTTACGGAATATACTAACAAGATAACATATTTGAAGGTATTGGTCGGGTGGTAGAGGTGCGCACGCCTTCCAGGGGTGCTGAATATATCTGAAAAATTTATAATAGGTCAACATGATTAGAATTGAATACCAAAGTACAACAACTTTGAGATCATTTTTAAATACCCCCTAATTAATAATTACATTATCAGGACACTTTTATAAAGTACTGTATATTGAAATATGAAAAGACAAGCTTCAAACGTCTCGTCCCCCCTCTACATTTGAACACAGACCGTATCACAACAAAAAATGGCAGATGCGAAGCTGGGAGGAGACTGTTAGTACTGTATAAAACTTAGTGAAACATCAGATACATAATCGGGGACTTGGCCAGGATTTTTCTTCTGGTGTAAATAAAAAATCTAAATATCTGAGTTGTAAATGAAATAATCTCTTTCAAAAGTTTGTATTGTATTTTTATTCGAAACTTTTATAATAAAATAAACTCAGAGTCAATTTAACCAATGATACACGCATTAGTTCAACGATATGTATATAACAATTCACAGTAATGTTTTATTTTTAAGTATATTTTTTAATGGATAGTAGGGGTTCGGACTCCCCCCCCCATTTTTGGCTACGTCCTTGCTAGAATATTTCACGGTATGGGATGAACCTATAACGAAAGATTTTTGACTTTGATGTTTTTTCTACGTTCTTTCTTCTAAGCCAGTTAATGAAAGTTTCGAGTTTCAAAGCGGTGCGATGAAGTGTTCTCACTGTAAGCGATACAGTGCCAGCGATTTCATATAAGTACGTTGATGAGTTCTCGGATTCGTAACAGAATGTCATTTTTTTAAACCTCATCACATTATTTTTTGTTGAAAATAGTAGACTATAGGCATTGGTTTCATGAAATTAGTGAGGAAAGAATCTTCGGAGAGTTTCGTAATTTGTACTGCAAGAGGATGAGGAGCGGTTCTGGAATTATTGTAGAGTGAGTACAATGACTTTTCGAGTGCATTGTATCTTTCTCAATTAGAATACAGTGATATAACACCAATTTCGGAATGGCAATGGTAATTCTTGCCCGAGGCTATACACGGCAGCGGAGGCTTGTGCATCTAAAACTCTTGTAAAACCGAAACTATTCGTCCAAATTTTACGATTTAAAGACAGTTTTCATCTTTCTTAAATGCACAAAACAAACAACGCATTTAATTTGGAGATTTATTTTTACCTACTTGAATTTCTCTCTTAAGTATTCTTCTACTTGAAGTATTTTAGCACCATTTTAAAATCTTTTTTATAATTTATGTTAACCTTTGTAGATAGACATGTGTTGTCGCGGACTTTTTGTAGAACTTTTTGAGGCGAACATTATCGCCATTCATTGTTGTCACCTATCTCTAACACTTTGAGCAGCGTTTGCAAAAATCTCTCCGAAGATTGATTTTTTCCCGTCTTCATTCAGCAATATCACCATTCCCTGTTATTTGTTTTTCCTACAGTAACAAAATATATACTAAAACCTTTCCTGAGAACATACCTATGAATAAAAAAGAATTACGTAAATCAGATGAGTGGTTTTAAAAACATTTACAGACGTATGTTGACATTGTGCTGCTTTAGTCTGTGGTATTGCATCTCCCCTCAGGGCACTTACATCTAGTAAGTACGTGTTTGGCGAACACGGGGCCCCGAGCTGAGTCTGGTTTTACTTCCACTTACTTGTGCGAGGCTCCTTCCTTTCTCTTTCCTGACCTTCCTAGGTCACCTCTTGTTCTTTTCGATTCTGACGCTATTAGGGCTAGGGTATCTTTCATTTTCCTCTTTCTCTCTCTCTTTTTCTAATGTTTTGAGATATGTTTTGATATATTGTAATTCAGGAGGGTTTTTAGTGGGTATGGTTGAGTCATTCGGCGAGTCCCACACGCGGGGAGAGTCATGTTGGCTCTCCCTAGTGCGTAACTGCATTTTCCCTCCCTGTACAAGTTTTTAGGACTCTAATGACCATGTCGATGAACCGTAAAGCCTCACAAAAAAGGTATTGCATCTGACAAGTATTTTAGTAAATTATTATGCAAGTTTGTGTGATGCCTTGTGAATTCATTAAATTTTTCCAGATACTATTTTTTTTAATTAATTCCGTTCCAAGAATACAATAATTGTAAGCTATATGGTTTCCTGATTCTAAAGTTTGACCAGATAAGGAAATAATGATAATTCATTGTGGACAAAATTGTAAGAAAATCAGTAATTGTGGAAAACCATAAACTAATTTACTACATGCAAGCAAACGTGGATAATCATGATCAATACCAATCAGAAAGCAGTAGCAGATTGTCTGTTTCCCCCCAAAAAAAAAACAATCATACGGTAAAGCCTTCCTAAAAGAGAACAAAAATATTTAGCTGCTTGTTATCTACATATCTAAATATCTTTAGAAAATGTAATAAATATTTTAAAAATAGTTATTATAGAGTTGTTATTTAATTAATAGATATTGTCAATTGAGAATCAATTATTAAATTGTTCTGAATTCTTATGCTATTTATGAAATACTGCAAATTAATCGTTCGTTTTTTCCCACCGGCCCACCGACACGTGGCTGTAAGTTTATTTTGCAAACTCTGATTATTAGGTCTATTATGAAAATTTGGCATTGATCACCCTCTCTTGTCAACTATGTAATCAACATGAAATTGTGTTCTTTACTACAATGAGTAATTAGCATAACACTGATCAGAATACAATGTAAGTTATTTTTGTTTTTTAGTACAGTAAATTTGTTGTTGTTTTTTTCGTTTATATTTTGAAGGATATAAATGTTAAATCCACAACGATACTGGTTACAATCGCACATTTAGCGTATTGCAAACGTCGCAGACCCCTTGGCTGATACCCTCTCAATATCCTTTATGCGTATCCTTATAAATTGTACCCTCAGCAGACAGCCATGAGAATCATTCTGCGTCAATTTCTGACATACAGGAAACCTTCGCTAATAGTTGTTGCAAGTTTCCTCCATTGCACACGCTAACCTTACAATATGGGTGTACTCATACCCATATTGTCTCGACAACATCAAGGTCATTAGAGCTCTTATGTGATGGTGGTGTTATTATTTGATTGCAATGCATGCTTCCTCGAGGGTTTTCGCCTAGCTTGTGTTGGACCAATTATATATACCAATTGATCTAGGAGGTAGTTATTCTGATTTCCTAATGAAACGTTAATCTTCTAATGAAAGAGATGAATTATTTATAAGTTCGTTAGTTTTACGTAGTACTTTACTAGTAGAGTCCCGTGGCAATTTCCTGTACGTGGTTGGTTCTAGTAGATCCCGAATTTTTCTGTGATAGTCGTGGGTGTTCATGACTACTGTAGCATTGCCCTTGGCAGCTGTTAAAACAATTATCTCTTTGTTGTTGTTAAGTGATATCAGAGCCGACCTGTCCTGAGAACATAAATTGTTTTTCCGTGGACGTGCTCGTTGTAAGATTCTAGATGCGTCCCGACGGATCTCTTCGGCTATATCCAAGGGGAGCGCACGAATATCTGATTCGATATTAGCAATAATATCTTCCTTCGGTAGAATGGTAGGAGTTATAGCAAATTTTCCTTTTTTGGCGAAAACAGAGGTCTCCGCAGGGGTTCACTGGTGAGTAGAGAGGTTAACTACAATCTTTTCTGTAAAGAATGCAGGTTTTCACGGTCGGAGTCAATAAATGTAAACATTTCTAGGCTATTGAGCTGTAGTCCAGATGAAGCGTTCTTCTTCACAGACGTTTTGGTCGCAACTGCGGCGGCCATCTTCAGTGTGTAGGTCGACGTGGGCGCAGGCCTTACCTCAGCGGCGTCCTAACAGCAACTGATCTGGCGAGTGAAGACTCAGGTGTACTTATACTGTGGGAAAGGGCGGGAAGCGGAAGCGTGCTGCAGGTATTGTGCCATGACTTCCTACAATTACCGGGCTGGATCATGCGTTATGTGGCAACAATGTACCATTTGTCGAATAGGTTCAATACCCGTTGCCTTTATTTCAGCTAGTGGATTGCTTACAGATAGTAACGAAGTGCGTCATTGAGATCATATTCATTTCCCTGTATCAAATTAATGTTAACGGAAGTATTTATATTCTGTGGTGTCACGTGATATATTTTGTTATTTTTGTGATATTGACAAGAAATATATGAATTGTAAGTACGATATAAAATAACCTATAATGAATGCATGTTTGGGATCAATTTGACGTATTTTTTATATATTTGGCAACAGTTAGCCCCCAGGTAAGTATTACCTATCTTTCATTAAAAGTAATCGTATTGCTAATATTAATGAATGAACATGTTAGCTGAGATACTTTGACCGGTCGACTCAAAGATATATATCGACCGGTCTGACCGGTCAAAGGAGAAGTATCTCAGCTAACACGTTCATTCATTAAAATTAGCAATACGATTACTTTTAATGAAAGATAGGTAATATTTACCTGTGGGTATACAGTAAAAAACAAGCTGGCATGCATCTAAACTCTGTTTATTAATATGTCCAAATGTAGCTTTTAGTATAACTATGTTTATTAATATTACCAAATGATTTTAACCGCTTTGTTGGAAATATATTGTCTTAAAATTAAATAGAATAAGATGCATTAATAATCATTGTATTATTTTCAAGTATCAAGATTTACATGTAAAAAATACGTCAAATTGATCCCAAACACNACTATATATATATATATATATATATATATATATATATATATATATATATATATATATATATATATATATATATATATATATAGAGAGAGAGAGAGAGAGAGAGAGAGAGAGAGAGAGAGAGACCCAACAGCCTTATGTGCCGGTTGTCCGGAGGGAAGAGAGATATCCAGGCTCTCTCGCCCATAGTCTTTCATGTTATCAAGGACAACTTGCAGCAGAGACGGTTGCCTTTATTTATATTTAATTCTATGGGTCGGCCTACGAGACCAGGCTGATGCGGTGTTGCCAAGCGGTGAAGTCCAGCCTGGTGTGTGCAATGTGTGTGCAATGACGTGTGCAGTAGAGTACTTTACACGTAGTGCGCAGCATCTTACACTGCCATAGTGCGCAGCAGTAAGAAAGGGGAATCGAGTTCTTCCCCTACTCAAGTCGATGTGCGAGAGAGAAAGAAATCCCAAACTTTATTTTCCCCTTCGGAAAACCAGTGCGCGGAGTCTGTTTACAAGTAAGTCTATCTATAAACACAGCGACCCCGAGTATCATGTGGGTTTTCGGCTCACTTCTCGATCATGCACTGTGGTTATAGGCATTTCCCTTTGTGAAAAACAGCGGGAGGGTGTATATGTAAAATTCACCTATTAGTTGTATTGGTCATTCTGGTCAAAGGAGGTAATACTTTACTTTTCACGTCAGCGCGATCTGGTGGAAGTCGCCCAAGATACAGTTAGTGTACTGTTTTTATGGAGTTGATTTGCTCGGCTCGGGACGGGAACTGGATGACGTGTAATGAAGTAGTGATTTGGCCAGAATTGTCATAGATGAGTTGGAGTCATGCGCTGTGAATACATGTGTTGATGAATGGTGCATTGTAATTGTTACTCAGTTTTGTAATTTTTTGGGAGTTATAGTAAAAAGTAAAATAATTTATCATGGTGTTACTTACTATGATAGCAAGGATAGCAGATGGTCTGCCTTTAGCAGCCACTATGCAAGAAGACGAGCAGGTACTGGAATGACCCGTTATTATTTGACATACAAATATTTCAACAAAGATATAAACCAATTTTCTTATTTTTTTCACAGTCTGGGAAAAGTATTCTTGAATATCAAAACCAAGCAAAGTTGTTGTTTCGAAAATTAAATAGTCAGAGCCCTACTAGGTGTAGTATAGAAACTGGCCCTTATTTATTTCAGTAAGTTGTAATGTTTATTAATGTCTTACCCCTTTTCTGTTCTATGTTGTATTAACATGTACTTCTGTCTAAATGTATCCTTAATAGCTATTTGATTGAAAATGAAGTATGCTACCTTGTATTAGCTGAACGTACCTACTCTAAGAGATTGGCATTTTCATATCTGGAAGATCTTGCTCAGGAATTCCATGCCCAGTATGGCAAACGTGTTGGAACAGTCTCAAGACCGTACAGTTTTATTGAATTTGGTATGTTACTTCAATTGAAAGTCTATAATTAATATGTACTGTTGTTGCCTTATGAGTACCTCCTTGTGTACTTACTATTTATTTGTATATTTTCCTACCATTTATTTGTTAATTTTTATTTAGACTTGATGTTATTTTGGATCATTTATATTTTTTACCTTCAAAGTTACTTTAGCATTTTGAATGGGATTAAAAGTAAAGTTCAGAGATTCTATCCATTTTCATAAATGTTAATTGTGTTTGTGAACTGTTGTGAATAAACTAGAACCCAGTCTAATGTATTACTTCTGAGATTATGTGCAGACTAATTCTGAAAAATTTAAGATTAATAAAAATTAAGTTTTTGAAAGTTGTTTACTCCTACAAGATTGAGAATAAAGTAAATGTAACTGTTGTATTGCAGAATTTATTAATATGTCTACAAACATACTTCATTAATGAAACCTAGTGTCTTCATAAGTTGTAATGTTTGATTTACTTTAACACTTCAGAATTGTTGAAATGACAAAATGATTCTTATTGTAAATTTTTACTCTTCCACCTTGAAATTTTGAATTGTTACATTTCATTTAAGTTTTTTTATCAAATTATATCTGTCAAACAACAATATTGAGAAATTAGCCAAAAGTCAGGCATCAATTTTCATTGTAAAGAGATTGGTTCATTATTTTTGTGTGTAGAGTTTTTCTCTTTATAGATATTCTCAAATACTTAATGGTTGTTTTTTTCTCCCTTTTTTGGTGAAGTCGCACACAACCATTTATTTCAATGTGATTTTATGGAATCTTGGTGTTTCCTAAATGAGATGCAATTCTGTTTGTGTCCAGATTTTGTTTGTTTTTATGGGATGCTGTTATCTCCCCTTCAACTCTTGCTTTAATATTTATTTTTAATTTTTTACATTTTGTTAGTAATATTTAAAATGATCCAATTGTCTTTAAAAAATCTAAGAACTTAATTAACCAATTCTTAATTTTAAAAATTGCTTTAAAACAATGTGCTGTTTTTAGCTTTTAAAATGCCTCTTTTTCATTATAGACACGTACATTCAGAAGGCCAAAAAAGTATTTACTGACTCTAGGACAAGGAGGAATCTTTCTGCTTTGAATACAGAACTTCAAGATGTTCAGCGAATAATGGTTCAGAATATTGATGATGTTTTACAAAGAGGAGCTGTTCTTTCAGGTGAATGTGCTCTTTTAGGCTTTTTGTGACCATTAGTTTTCAAATATTTTTCTATTCAAACCAATATTTTGTAATTTTTTCTAGTAAATTTTATCAAAAATTAAATGTGCCCTGTATATTTTTTTATTGGTAGTCCTTTTTGTAAAAATTATGTGATAATTTAAGTATCTGAAATTAATCAGTTTTTCCTGGTTGAATTAGCTGATTTTCAAAAAATGTTATTTTATTCATTATTTATTTCAGCAAATGATTTTAATAGTCTCATTAATGATATCTTCCTCTTCAGTAAATTATGTAAATTTATTGTTTTATTAACTCTGGAAGTTTAAATCATCATATCCATAACATGCAATTTTATATTTTTGCCAACTCAACTTTTATTGAGTTTTGAATTTGATTCATTTTTCAAAGGTTATACTCTAGTCATCAGCGTTACATTTCTTATATGCTTTCCTAAGTATTCAGTGGGATATTTTCTGTTTTTTGTTCATAACTTATCTCGTATTTAAAGGTTAATTAATGTTGTGGTATTATTTCTTTATTTTGCAATATTCATTTTCAATCAAAGAAAAGTAATGTAATCTTTTTTTTTGTTTCTTTCATTTCACAGAGTTGGACAACAAGGCTCTTAATCTGTCTATGCATTCTCAAAAGTACAAAAAGGATGCAGCTTATTTGAATGCCAAATCTATGTATGTGAAGGCAGCTGCAGGACTAATAGTTGTGATGGTCTTCCTTTTGTATTTCTGGGTGCTTTGAAGTTATATCCTCATGTTGGTTTTCATAAGACTGCCCATTTGACCCTGTGTATCTTTATCATATTTGAATGTTTATCTTGCCTAATTTGGTGATCTGTTTACATATTATGAAAACTTTCTCACCGATAGATATACTTCTCAGTTTGTAGGAAGAGATTTTCAAGGAGAGGATTTTTCTTCTTTTTCTGCCAAATGAACAAGAAATTATACTTTTATTACAAATTAGTGTGTTGTATGGTCAGTTTTCAGTGTCATAATATTCGTAGGGGATGTTGCGAATCAAGTTTGTAGACTCGATTACATAGATAAGTGAGTTTTAAACAAATTTCAAAAAGTTTTGTTCTTAGTCAATAACTGTTGAAAATCTCTTGGTGGTTGTTGAACTATGATGTTCACTGTATTATATTTTATTTTAACTTGCACAAGTTATAAATAGGCAGAAGGATACTATTTTTACTAAGATTGTTAGTTTTGAAGATGCATTTGATGCAAGTTGATGTATTTAGTGTTACTGGAAGGACATTCTTGCTGCTGATGTATACATTTTGTGAATATTTCTATTTAGTAATAGTAATGTAATAATTTTGTCCCCGTTATTTTGTACTTGTACAAAGTTCATAAGTGGTATAAAGACAATTTTTAAAAAAACTTATGAGTTTGTAATGCTTTGATAGATGTTATGTTAAAGTTCTGTTCCTTTCTCTATTTTTACTTTCTCATATACATTATATATAGAAAGTTTTGTGATCGTGAAAAAATTCGAAAGCGAGATTTCTTCGGAAATATCCTTTTCGGTTATCCCTGATTCTGAAAAAGTGGTTTTGGGCATAACGTCTGTCTGTGCTCAGTGATTCTGAGTAAATGGGTGAATTTATTTAATTCATATTTCGTATCTACGATAGAATTTACTTGTTGTCGATGCGGGTGCTCTAATTTTTGTTTTACTTTAAAACAAAGGGTACTTCACATCAATGTCAAAGTACTCTTTGAATATTTCTGAAAAGCATGTCCAATGAATTTGCTTAAATTTTTTGTATGTAAGGTACAATTGGTATGCTTTACATCCACATTAACTGTATTTTGCTTGAAAGTTTGGTATAGACGCAGTAAAATAATTTCTGTATACTACAATTACACAGTAGTCTACTGTTTCAAGAAGCCTGAATAATATTTAGCAATGTAAATGGACCAAGCATATGTATAATACACTTTTTATAAACTGAAATGAAAGATATGATAATGATAAAATACATAGGACAGTGAGCACACTGCAGATATGAAAATACATCAATTCCTGTCTACAACAAAACACAACATAATTACATAACATAACACTTTTATGATATTTTTTATCACTCTATGCCGCGGATGGAAAAATGTGCATGAGAAAGTATGTTTGTTTTTTTTTTCCGTGGGGCTTTAGGGCTCGTCAACATCAAAGGTCATTAGAGCTCATGAGAAAGTATGTGCAATGGTTTTGCACCACTAGTTTCTTATGTATTAAATTTTTAAAATAATTCTCTAAAAATATGATTAATTAGTTTCTATCTTATGATAATCTTAATTTTTTGGTTGTGTGAGAACACATTCTAATCTGTAGAAATCTCTTAAATTTTGGTGAACCTCACCGCCAGGTAACAGATTAATTATGGTATGTTGAATGAAAATGGGAGACAGGACCGAGATTAGAACTTGGGACCTTAAGCTCATGCGCTTACCAACTGCGCCATTCTGTTCACCTCTAGGCCCAGTCTACCATTAACATTCAACTTGTGAGACCCACAGACCTCTGAGGTGGTCTCATAGAGACTACGCTCCTCATATGAGGTGACTCCCTTAGGAAGTACTTGGGTAGGGGTCTGTATTACCCAATTTTGGTTCACAAGCACATAGACATCTCTTAAATTGTGGTGAACCTCACTGCCAGGTAACAGTTTAATTATGTAATGTTGAATGAAAATGGAAGACGGGACCGAGATTAGAACTCAGGACCTTGAGATTCGTCCTCGGGACTGGGTCTAGAGGCAAACGGGATGGCGTAGTTGGTAAGCGCATGAGCGCAAGGTCCCAAGTTCGAATCTCGGTCCTGTCTCCTATTTTCACTCAACATAACATTGTAATCTAATCAAATATTTTAATATTACTTACCAAAATAAAAGAGACACTAATGACTGAAAATCACTACTTTAGATCCTTTGCAAAAATTAAAAAATTTATGTCTAACGAAAAAGGTTATCGTATATGCCAACTGGTCACTAAATAATCTGATAATTAACCCTAGAAAATGTTGGGCAATAATATTCAGGAATAAAAATTCACTTGGTTGGTGTAAATCCATTCTTCATCCAGACCTTTATATTGGTGTAGTTTTCTCCAAACATAAAAAATCTTAGTCTTATAATGGATGAAACACTTACATGGAGAGATCATCCTACATACATTTGCAAAAAAGCTTATTGCTCTGTGCTCTCTCAATTATATTAGTCACATACTAACTGAACCAATAAAACAAATTCTCAATTGGTCGTTAGTCCAACCTCATCTTGACTAATGTGACATTATCTACCAAGATATCTCTTCCATTCACACTGACAGACTGCAAGAAATACACAAGACCTGCATCAGCCTTAATTTTGCACTGAAGCAATACGATCACTTAACCGACTACTATCTGAAAGCAGGTTGGATGAAACTGAAAGACCCAGAAATTCCTTCTCTCCTTTTCCTTAAAATAATTCAGAATAAAACCTCACCCTATCTTTATTCCTTCCAATTTCTATCCGATGGACATATCTTAAATACTTGGTCTTCTACCAAATTAGTGCTATTAATTCCCAAACATAAAACTCACTAATTCTATTGTTCTTTGTCTATTGAGGTGGCAAAACTGTGGAACAACCTTGATAACAGTATAAATAATGTTTTAATGAGATTCTCTTTCTTCAATACATTGTGATACTTTCTGCTCTGAGTTGTAAGAACAAAGGAACACAAATGTTCATGGATGAATGAGTTATTCTTTCCCTTCTGATATCATCTTTGTATATCTCTAATTTTTTTCGATGTTCTATTGCAAAGATTGTCATATATATTTTTAACCATGTAAATGTATTAACAAAGAGGTTAAGTAAAATAGAAGGCTTTTGCCTCAACTTTGCCTCAAAATAAGGATGCATTTTTATTATTATTATTAACTTTAATTCTATTATTATTAGTATTATTATTTTGTTAACTGCCTGGTTGAAGGAATCCTCTTAATTTTTCTTGGGACTTCCTAAGTGTTGCTATAATGGCTTTTTGCAGTGTATTGGGTAAATTTAATGTTTCCAGATTTGAATGTATATTTTTGGGATACTCCTGTTATGAATATTGTTATTGTAATTATATAGACTTTCTTCCAACTTCTTTGTATTTTCTCAGTAACATGTAGTTTGAGACTTGAAGTTTGTATGTGTTATATGTTATTTATGTTAGGTATTGCATGTCGATGAGCAATGTGGTCTTTTGTCATTTTTTTATATTGATGTATTTGTAAATGGGAAATGTTGCTTAGTGCTATTGGAGCTTATCTACATGGAGCGATAGGAATTAGGAGTTGGGTGGTAGGTCATTGTTTGTAGGTGGGTCGGTTATCTGGGTTTACCAACAACTTGGCCCACGTGGAGGGGTTAGTACAAGTAGTTAGTAATATATTTATTGATACTAGGAGGAGCTGGATAGAGGAAGGAAGGTTTGCTTTACAGTAGTCACAGCTATATGAACTTGTACATTAATATGAAAAGCTATAAATTTTCTGGCCCCGTCGGGAATTGAACCCGGGATGACTTGGTGATGAGTGACAACACTACCACCTGCACCACTACTTTGTCATTTGGTCAATTAACCCTACAGTGGTTGCATGGATGATATTAGTCATCTATGCCAAGTAATCATCTATTTTATCTGAATGTGTTCAGATTAGTAAACTTGGACATATGTTGCATCACCTCAATGGTTGTCAAGCCTCTATCCCGCATAGTTTTCTTAGAATTCTGCAACAATGAGTGTTAGATGACACTGTTAATACAACTCGTTTCAACAAGTCAACCTCTGTGCCTCGTAGTCAGACATTTTTTATACAGTATGAGTACACATAAGTTTATCACAGATCAGTGATAGGCAAAGTGGCTTGTCAATCTTTTATGCAGTCTTTCTAGAGGTTCTATGTGGCTGTCCGCTGAAAAAAGGCATTAAAATAACCCTTACAAATTTCTTTTTAAATTAAAAAAAATAGAAGTATTTGAATTTTCTGCTTGCGAGTTTATATTAATGACTATATTTCTTTTCCACATTAGCAAGAATTAAAAAAATAATTACATACTTTTTTGTGTTTATTGCATTTTAAAATGAATTGGCCTATGAATTTCTTTTTATCTTCACTTTGCTCTACTTCTAGAAGTTTCTCTGTCTTTGGCAGAAATTATGGGGATACCATCAATAATAAAAATTGAATGATTAAAATCTTCATTCAATGATGTTTAGTATCCCCGTTACCCTCTTGTGATCTTGGAATAGAGAACCTTTCTGTTGTTGATTTAGGATGATAAAGTTTGTTTTGTTCTTACTGCTCTTGTCCTTTGTTCTTGTAGGTGTGGTTTTGTCCAGTTGATTAGTCCAAAGTTAACACTGGTAATGCACTGATTTTATAATTGGTTTTTATGACAATTTTGACTTGGAAGATCTTTTCTGCTCCATTATAGTTTTGATACCTTAGTGAAATAAGAACTATCTTGATTTTATTTGGATTGGAAACTTGTAGATCTCATCTTCATCTGTGGATGCAATCATCTGGTTTCTTCTAGTTTTACATTTAACCTTCCCTTTTTCAATATGTAGTACATTGCATTTGGCTTTTTCTAAGCCATATTCCACATGAATATCTTGTGATATTAGTTTCATACTTCTCAACAAATGGTTAATGTGTGTCTCTGTGACTGCTCTCATCATCCATGCCCCGAGAATGAGATAGTATAAAAATTATTCCCACTGTATTTGAATCCTTGCATTGATTGAGTATGTTGGACAATGAATTTAAGACTAGATAAATCCAAAGGGGACTCATGGAGTCACCTTGGAATATGCTTTGCTTTTCATCTAGTTTATATTTGTTCTCATTGTTGCATTATCTGTGTTTGCCATTGAAGAAGTTGTTTGTCACTGGTTCATAAAATTAGAGAGATTCTGTTATTAATGAAATTATCTTTTATAGGTGAAGAATTTTATCAGCCATGAGTGTGGTAGTCTCAATGGCTTTTTGTTGTCAGTATTTGCCCTAGGTATGACCCTCTATTGCTTGTGTGTTTGATTTAGTACTTTGAAAGCTATTGTCAATTGTTTTACAGTCTGTATGACCTTTTCAGCACCTATGACTGTTAATTGTGCTTCTATATAACTTAAGTTTATTCTATCTTCTCTGGTAGAGGTGGTCATTTTGTAAAGTGTAGTTAGGCATGTTATTAGTCACTACTGTCCAGGATTTTCATATTATTTTCTTTTGTATTCATAAATTTTATTCCATGTGTTGAAATATGTTAATTGATGAATTGATAGATTTCTTCTCTTCTTCACTGAGACGTTCGTATGTTTACAGCTAACATGGATGGGCAACCCTTTTACTGTGTGTTTTATTTAAACATAGATTCTATTCGGTGCTACATTTCTTTTAGTTCTTCACATATTGTTTTAAAGTTCTTTGAATTCCTGGTATTAAGACAGAGATTTTTAGTGACTTTAAACTGCTTCTGAATAAAATAGTGCAATATCTGTGAGACTGTTTGATTTTTGGTTAAGTGTTCATCAGATGCTTGGATTTACTTTGATTAGTAGATGAATGGATTTTTGGTGCATTTGTCTGGATGGGTCCATTTCTATTTATTCAATTTCTGCTGTCTTTTCATGATCAAACGTTTTTTTTTGTTTTTTTTGTCTACTTCTGTCATTCAGTATTTCAGGATCTGACTACTGTGGTTTGAGATCTGTTTCATTAATTGATATCTTCTGAATCTTTGTTAATTGTTAGTAGAACAGTTTCATGAAGTGGAAACCTCTACATAACTACTACGAATACTCTAGTACTTGTTTTCAGAAAATAAATTAGCTTACTGTGGACATACATCATGTTTAAATCCCTATATTGACAGTAAATTATTTGGTTAAGAATGCTTGCCATTTTTCTTTGATTTTGTTAAATAAAATTATTGTTTGGTCCAGGTTGTATTGTAGTTTTCGTAACTATTTTGCTCCAACTTGTGACTACTACTGCAATCATTTGGTCAGTAATTTCCATGAAAGGATATATTTCCTTGAATTATCTCTCCCTAATTTTGTGATGGTAAGAGAAGCCTGTTTAATGAAAACATTCATCTCTTCAAGATGAATAAATAAATTACAACTTGTCATTTTTTTTGTCAATCAAAAAATATATTTGTGTGTTGTAAATTCATCTCTTCAGTCCACTTGTGACACGTCCTAGTTTACACTGATTGGTTGTCAGGAGTCTTACTGAAATATTATCAGAGAGTGGAAATAACTCGCGTTAGATCTCCTGACATCGTGTCCCATACTTCAGGGTTTTCAGGTAGACACTCGCCTGATAGTCCATGGGATGTCTTTCTCAGTAATAACATGGGATTTGGGTGAAAATTGGTTTACAATTGGTAAACATTTATCCACAAAAGTAGAGCTGATATCTCAGTGATATAATGTATTGGGCAACTGTTTTCTTTTCTTTCATCTTTGTATTTAGATATTTGTTGATTTCAGGAGGGTTTTTTGGTGGGTATGGTCGAGATATTCGGCGAGTCCCATACACGGGGAAGAGTCACTACGGCTCTTCTCTATGGTGCGAAACTGCATTTTCCCCTACTTGCCTGGGCTCTAATGACCTCGATGTTGACGAGCCCTAAAGCCCCACAAAAAAAAGATATCTCAGTCAGATTCAGCGAAAATAATGTACCATTCCGTTAGCGGGAGCGACAATTTCCAACACAGAAAAAAGCGACATGAAACAATTTTCAATACGAAGGCATTTGCTCTCCAGCCTGTTCTCATCTCGTCGCCCATCCGCGCACATGCACCTCTATAAGTATGCACCGCGAAAGCTAAATAAATGAGACACTTTTCATGTGGTGTAGAGTTAATTATATCCCACTCCCACATAATGGTGACCCCGACGTGATTTGGGAGTTTCGTTCGATAATGTGTAGCGATCGCGCTGCTGCAAAGTGCACTCGCTCCGCGCGAAAGTCTCCGCGTTCGATCCCGTGCTCCTAGCAACCGGGGTTACTCTCTCGATCGTCCGTTGAGCCGTGACCCGTGTCATCCACCACGTCAATGGCGCCACTGGTGACAACAGTCGGTGTCAAATGGAGACTGAAGTGACAGGCGAGTCCACGGCGGCCGAGCAAGCACCGACGTTTACAACGGCCCACGTTTCTGCTGGTGGAGTCGGTGTTTGAAGTGCACCAGATTCGTGCGGACAGCAAGCGTTACAACTTGGAGATTGCGTCTCTGGACCCAGACACCGTCGCGGAGGTCGACGTTCTGCGCTCGCTTCCGACAACAGAACGATACGACGCGTTGACAAAAGCAATACTTGAACTCACGACAGACTACGCTGAGAGTCGACTCCATAAGCTTCGGACGGGTCTGGAGCTCGGTGACTAGAAACCGTCGCTGTTTCTGCACGAGACGCGCTCGCTGGTGAGAGCGCGCGTCGATGATAGTCACCCGCGTCAGGTGGCTCGACTTGCTGCCGCCATCTGTCCAGCGCATTGTCAAAATATTCAAGGCACTTGTGCCCCGCCCGAGCAGTCTCATGATAGAATTAATCAAGAGCTCGCGGTGCTATGGCAAGCCATCGCGCAGCTCTCTACGCTCGTCTGGAATCCTGACGCACCGAGCCTAGGCGCGAGCCACGCTCCGCGAGAGCGAGCCGTCTCGCGCTCTACGTCACGGCAACGCAGCCACATCCTGACATCGTCAGCAAGCGCAATATGTTGATATCTTCCCACATGGAGTGGAAGTTCGACGCTATCGAATTCCATGCACCTACGGAATGTCGCCACTTCAGCTGTGATCTCGGAAAACTCATCATGCCGGCGCCACACAAGGAGGACATCGCCGACAGGTGGGGAAAACCGCCTTCACATAAACGAAAGGAACACGGCCACGCGCTTCCTGGTTGACTCCGGTTCCGTCGTGTCAATACTACCCAGAAAGTCTATTACGAGTCGTCTTCATCGCCAAGATCTTGTCCTGTCAGCCGAAACTCCACATCCATCGCGGCATACGGCCAGCAACGCCTCACGCTGAAACTCAGATTGCGTCGCGATTTTACGCCAGCACCGACCGGTCTTCGAACGCCCCCGATGTGCTTCACTGCATCTCGCATTTCCGCGGCAGAGCGACAGCACATCATCGCGCGAGTAAATATTTCTGGTCGGTCATATCCAAAAATGTCACCCGCCGGACTCGCCAATGTCACCCGTGTCAGATGGCGAAGGTCCATCGGCACAATCGTACGGAACTCGGGAGTTTCAATACCCCAAACGGCAGGTTTAAACACTTCCACGTCGACTTGATAAAACTCCCGCTTGTGCAAGGCCTGTAACTGTCTCACCGTCGTCGACAGATACAGCGCTGGCCACTCGCAATCCCTTTGCCAGATATGCGTACCCCGACTGTTGCCCGCGCGCTCTAGGAGGGTTGAATATGCGTCTTCGTCATACCCAACGGTACTGTCAACCTCGGAACAACATTTAAAGACCTTCAATACTCGCCAGTGGAGAAGGTTTCCGGCGCAACGTTGTGACTCCCTAGAGAGTACTTCGCGCCGCAAGACTCTCCAGTCAGCCAGTATACCTTTGTCGGCTAGCTGCACCGCCTCTTCAGCGAAATACACAGTGCCGTCCTTACGGCAGCATTGGTCTTTTATGTTCAACGACCTGAAATCCTGGACACATGTCTACCGCCGTGTTGATGCAATTCGCAAGACACGCGTGTCACCGTACACGGTACCGCACGGTCAACGAGAGCACGTACGCCATCGACGTCAACGGTGTGGAGAAGGCATATTTGATGGACGCGCTCAAGCCCGATCACCAGGAAACGAACAAGTTCGCTCCGCAGCAGGCGGAACAGCCCGACCCGTCGCATGTAACACTGCCACCACCGCAGCAGGCATCGCCACAACTCCATTTAGCGTCCGCCCAGACGACCACGCAGACGGCACCGCCAAAGGCTTGCAAAAGGGTCTCGTTCACTTCGCTCCCTGCGAAGGTCACTGCGGGGGAAGTCCTGTGGCGTCATCGCCATTCACGCGGACACCACCCTGGCTGCAACGCGTAGGCGACAAGACACTTTCTCCGACTACCCCAAAGATCCCTCCCGGCAGGGGGCGGCAAAAGCGGAGGACATTTGCTCTCCGGCCAGTTGTTGACTCGTCGCTTCTGACACTTCTGATGTGTAGTATTAATTGTACCACACTCCCACAAATACAATAATTTATCGTATCATTTTCACCTTACAAACTTGGTTACCAACATAAAATCAATACAAAACAGCCTAGTTCTTGACCATGAGCAATGCAAGTATAAATAAGTCAGTCGGAAAGAAATTTACGAAATATCGACTCCGTTTAAATTAGGAAATGTGGGGAAACTTAGTCTTTAGACAGCCAAGTACATAAAGTACTCCTGTTACTGTTACATTCAGTCCTAGTGGAAAGTGCGAGGGAGATGTGTGTGTAAAATGCGCGAAATGATGCTAGTAATTCCCAACAATTATCGTACTGTACGTTGATAAATTTATGGCAACATAAAATATATAATGGCTATCACTGTAATTTCACTATAATTTCTAAACTGTATGTTTTCTTATTATATCTTTCATACTTAAATCATTGCAAAAAATCTGGAATCTGACAAGCAATTCTAATTTTCAACAAATGATTTTGAAATCTGTTAAAAACTTATGCATTCCCGTGATACAAGGATTACCTATCTTTACGAGACCAGAGGCAAGACTTGTGAAGTTGGTGTGGATGCTTCAAAATTCTAGTCTCCAATCAGATCTCCAAACCACTTTATTTAGATTAGTTTGTGTTACATGAGAAATAAAGGGCTATTTTGTTAAATAATATTTAAATGATTCATTTTTTCAGATTTTTATATCATACTAAAAAGATTTTTTGATAATACATAGATGACAACAAAACTAGTTGAAAATATAGATTGGGTGCTTCATGTACCATTTATGACGCTTCTTGCGTCAAATGGTTGAAAAAAGCTAATTAAAAGCTACATTTCTCAATCTGATATCAAAGAGAAATAGACTAGATAAACTAGGCTACTTCCAACAGCCGATGTTGTATTTTTTACCTGTTCCTATTCATCTTTGATTGATAGGAAGGTCAGAGAGCGCTAAGCAAGGGATCATCTCATATATTTCCGAAACTCAGCAATATGGCAGGTTCTTTCTGGTATTCAGTTTCTTGAGAACTGCTGTGAGAAGAATGTTATCTTTTGCTTCAGTTGGTATTAGCTAAACTTTCAATCATCGTTTATGTTTCGTTAGTGAGTTGATTTCCATTGTTTCATAATTAAATTATTTGTAGTTTTGGTTATACCGAGCAATGTTATTAGATGGCGTGTGATTAAATTATTATTTCATTTATATTGGCGAGTGCGTTTCCCTTTATTGTAAACTTAATTTACTTCGGGATACATTACAGAGTACAAATTGTATATACTTACATTTCACACGTTCGATAAGTTCAGTTTTTTTTACAAAACTTTTTCTTCGTCAGTCTTGGTTTTCCTATTGATCGTCTTCTCCAGCAAATGTATCATCTTTATAATTTGACAATAATTGGGGCCATACTTCAACAAATTACTGCATGACATTTTCCAAATCATTGACGTAGTAGTGCAAATTATCGTTATTATTGACAAACGTTTAAAAAGATATGCAGGAACTAATGTAATATTCTAGCAAATAAATTTTCGCACAAGGGAAAGGAATAACCCTGATAGGATAAAAATTTAAATGAGGGAATATTTGGCGGTAAAATTCAGGAAACTCCATCTTGCTGCGACCTGAGAGGGGATGAAGATGATATTCGAAGTATGATACCACGAGGAGACAGTATCCTCCTTATACCAAGCATTCCAAGTGTGACACATGAATTGGACGGTCACTGTCGAACAAGCGTACGCGCGCTCGTTAGATGGACAAAGGACTCTTTATTGCGAAATTTACGCCAGAATCTGTGCAGAAATGCCAGTCACGGATTCTATATAAAAATTTCGCTGCCTCATGAATGAAGACAAGAAATTGGATCGTGTGTGGCTTCCGTGCGTGAACGTGGAAGTCATTCGTGATATGACGAGGGGCGACAGTGAGGCGAACGGAATCCCAACAGCAGACCAGCTACCATCATGAACTCTGGAGAAGAAGTGTCTTTATAAATGCGTCTTCTCACTGCGCTCGATATGCAACCACCAAATGGCTCATGGATCATCGACCTAAAGGAGCAACAACCGAGGTCAGCAGATATTGAATGCTTTTCGCGTCTGTCCTGTATTCGTTACGGAACTAAGATAATATGGAGTGTAACATCACACCTCAAACCCTGATGTGTTATTATTTTTTTGGTAGAAGCGGGATCCATATAGATACCAAAATCCCTATGGTAGTTTTTTTCGCTGCCACCAGCTTTGTTTCCCGAGCAACCAAACTCACGTGTAATAATAATAAATAATGATTTATTACAAATTACATTAAATCTGAATTGTTTACAGACAGAAACTCCCAAAATCATCAATACATCTAATAATCGTTTATTAGACAAATAATGCTGTAAGAGAGCATCGTTTATACTTTGTAAAATATAGTTGAAGACAACTAAATTTTAATAAACCCTCAGGTTATCGGTTCTTTCGAAAAGATAAGTTGTTTTCACCCAACAACTAACTGATACTAGTTACGACCCTCGCACATACTAATGAGTTTATTAAGTCTACCGCAGTAGCCTTAACAAACAATCTGGTCTCCACGACCAAAACTTAGTACAGTCACTTGTCCGTGCTGACGGACCTCTACGTTCGTTTGTAAAGAATCATCGAGAAGCGTCACTCCTCTCAATATATACTGTACCAGACGTCACGTAATCAGCGAATAAACACGCCTTCGCCACTACCGTGCAGGCACTTCTGTTGTTTCTAGGAATGCAGAGGACCCGCCGTAGAGGACGAATCGTCATGCGCGTCACCTAGGCGCTTCGCAAACACCCTTTTCGTTCTTCTTACATTTCTTCGTGGAATTCGTCTTTAATTTCGGTACACCTGAACCCCCGTGAGTCAACGTCGCCGACTGCATTCTCCGAATACACTGGTACATACTTTCCTTAAGATGAAAGGTGTTTATTCGAACAGTACCTCCACACGGAAAACTCGTCGCACGTCCGCCTTAGCGCGGACCGGCCACTTATTGTATTCTTCTTAACAGCATCCGGCTTTCCGAGCTCCATTACATTTCCATACTAATATACATATTCACTATATCCATACTAATATAAAATACGTAACGCGAAAATGTGTCTGGACAAATCGCGATGAATTTTTTTAAGTAGATAGTTTAGATGTCCAGGATGAATATAGGCTAACTTTAATTTTAAAAATACGTGGTGAGAAAGATAGAAATGATTTTTGACAATAAATGTCGATAAAATCGGGGAAAAAGAGAGTTATATTCGCTTCCTAAACGGTTACTGTGACAACTATGAATGGCGATATAATTTACCTCAAAGAGTTTTACAAAAAAGTTCGCGATAGCATAGATCTACAAAAATGAACCTAAATTATTAATAGAACGTTATTAAAACAGAAGAGTTAATATACTTCAATTTAAGAAGGTTAAAGAGAGTCATTTCTTTAAGAAAGAAAAAAAATAATCATAATCAAATTTAATGGGTTATTTGTTTCGTGCATTTATCAAAGATAGAAAACGTCTTTAAATCGTAAAATTTCAACGAACAGTTACAAGAATTAATGAATGTAATGAAATAGTCGCGTCATGCCTCGGAAGCAAAAATTCGACCGATGCGGCTCCCGCGAGATGGTGTATACAGTCAGGTCTTGTATTAAATTTGTATTATTATGAATTTGTAAAATTAGCGTGTTATACATATGTTTTAAAAAATCAGTAAGTAAATGGATTTTAATCTTAGTATATAGATCTTTTCTGGAGTAAATGTAGATTAATCTAAGAAAAATCCCGGGCAACACCGTGTAATCAGCCAATTGATGTTATATCCATAAGTCCAGACCGTACTACCGAAACTCGTTATTGATTTTATTCTTAATTTATTTTTTTATTACTTAAGAAAACAAATGTACCCAATTTTTATTTTATCTATTCCGCTCCTCCCCCAAATAAATATATATTTGTGCCCAACTATGATTTTGGTCGATATATTATTATAATAGTTCCAAAAGTTCAGAAATATTTTTCTTGTTCTAAATTTGTGTATTTTAGAGTTTAATAAAATTGTTGTCAGCTTCAATAGAGTCAATTTCTTTATGAAAATCCCAGAGTTTAGCGAAAGCAAATTAGAGACTCTGAAACGATAGATAAGGTCTCAAAGTTCGGGTTAATAACTTTTATGTGAAAAATGTTTCAGATATTGTTGCGTCTTGATAGCATTTGCAAAATTAGGATCCCAGCTACCACCTTTATATTAATTAACTAATTAATTAGACAAAATCTTTCTCCTTGATCTTTTTTGTATCTTTCGCTACTTCGTAAATACAACTTTGAATATTTGTTTTCAAGCTTATCCCGCCACGAGGATACATAAGAAATAGAATGTCTTATGCTATTCTTGATATTTCTCTAAAACAATTACTTCAAAAGTTTAGGAAAACTTTAAGCAAAAGAACGTGAATTTTCCAATTATCACTTCCAATTATCAATTATTTGTGAATCGCGTATAACTTTTTGAGCAGGCAAAAATTGATATTCTCACTCTGTTATGTAATGAAGATGATCCAAGACAGCTCTTTTTCGTCAAAACGTACCCAGTAAGCAATTTGCCTGGTCTAAAATTGTATTTTTGTTGGAAGATCAGCTGGATCACGTATCTGGGGTCGGAGGCCACCAACATTGTCAAGGTCAACAAACAGTTGATGGCTGACAGCGATTCTAAAACTGAATTAGATCAATACTTCTGGAAACACGTATTTGCACAGCTGTTCTTTTCAAGTCTAGTACACTACTGACTGCGCGGTGAATAAAGGGGAAAATCTGAAATAGAGGATTTCTCTCTCTCTCTCTCTTCCTTCTGAACGACAAGGTTGGTTTCACATGAAGCAACTGGTTGTTTTGGAGATTGTAGCAAATACAAAACGATTCTCATATTTGAAAAGACACGCTCACCAATTTATTTCATTGTACTTTTAAACGACATTTGTTACAGTACAGGGTGAATCATGTGGATTAAAAACTGGAGCATAAATGTTAAGAGGAACAATAGCAGGCAACGGGGAATCTACCCAATTATAAATACCGACAAAAATAAGAAGGTAGGGCGTAGTTTTCTCGCATCAAATATGAAAATCTAAGACCCTCGCCTTCTGAATGACCGTAGAGCTAGTAATTTTTTGGGAATGAGCCCTCAAAGTACGAAATTGGCTATTTTTAATGTTTTATAGATCTAGTGACTCAAGTATTACTCCTTGATAAAAAAGTTAAATAAGCGAGTTGTAGGCTTTACAAATACCTATAAAACAAATCATTGTAGGTTCAAACCTGGTTATTAGTTATTGAATAAAATAATCAGAAAACCACTGTTTTGCTTTCTTGCTATAATTATTACAAAGAGAAATTCATTTTGTTTTTATGGTTTTAAAAGGTAGTCCTTGTAAAAAACAAAAACAACGACATAACAATGCGCGCAGTACGTTTATTAGTTGTTGAGATAATGTAATTATTTCTCCCGACGTTTTTTATTAACAATTATCGCATTACGCCAGAAGAGGTTTTAGTCCTCTTATGTCCTAAACCAAGGTGGAAATTATTTCTAAGACCCAATAGTTGGTGCCCTTTTAATTTGCAAAGGATCTGTTGACAATAATATACCTATTTTTGCATTTTTTTTCTGTACTAAACATTTTAAGCTGGATACTGCGCTATTATTTATGCGAATTTTTATTTTGAACAGCTTAAAGTCTGATATATTACGCAAAATACAGAAGAAACAAAAATTATCTTACACCCAAGAGGAGTCGAGGTAGCAATTCTTTTTTCAAAACATCATTTAGTCTTTGTTTACAACAAAGCTGAACGGTATGCGATACACAATAAGTTGTATTATTTGTTACCATAGTAATTTTGTAAAAAATCGGAGATTAACTCTCAAAAAAGTTGTTAAAGTGTTTACCGGTTTACCAATTTACATAATTTTTGTTTTTTTGTTAATTTACAAACATGTAAATTTACAAATCGTATTATTTACACGCTAACTCCTGCAAAAAGGTGTAGAATGTTAGTTTTTGTATCATTTTAGACAAATAACTTTTATTTAAAACGTCTTCACACTTGGAGGGCTCATTGCCAAAAATTGACCGCCTCTACTATCCTTCGAAAGACGCGGAGGGACTTCGATTTCCGTATTTTACACGATAAAATTACGCCCTAACTTCTTAAAAAAATTTGGATTTTTCCGAACCATTGCCTTGCCTATTTGGAAAACTAATAACTTTGAGAAAACATTTACGTGCTGTGTATAAAATGTGAAAATCTGTTCCACTAATGAACTAACTGACGCTTGGTTTTGAATGTCCTGAATTTTTCGTTAATCAACAAATGAATTAATTTCTTCTGTATTGAAATTTTCGTAGTATTTATGTTCGTAATCATGTATAAGGAGGTATGTGCCATCGTTTTGCGCCACTAGTTTGATAATGAAGTCAAAATTTTGAGCCGTCAAGGAATGAGTAATATTGACCAAGCGGTGCGGGGCAAACACAACTTTGGGAACTTGAAAAGCTCATTCTGGATTTCACGAAACATTCTGTTCCCGCCTCAATTATTACTTTCTCATATACGAAGTGTCATCAACGATTTTGCTTAAATTTTCTGTACGTAAAGTACAATTAGTATGCATTACATCCGCATTAACGGTATTTCTCTTGAAAGTTTGGTATAGACGCAGTAAAACAATTTCTGTTACTTTCATGCATTTATTTACAATTTCAAGAACCTTGAATATTATTTAACATGGATGAAGCAGAAGTAGAGTAAATTAATATTCTGAATTAATTTTACTTTCAAATCTCTCATAAAAGACACTAAGAAGTTGAATTATTGGCATTGAGCCCGACGAAAATGTTATAGCTCATTTGTTTTGTCGTATACGGAGGGAGTTATTTTATATTATTTCTTATCGTTTGAAGAATTACCTCGGATACGAGTTTTTTTGTTTGGAAGGTAAAGTATGATTCATCTTTTTGTTTATTTTTCATGATTTTTTTAATTCAATGCTTTATAGCAGTTTCAATTGTTAAAAATAGTATTATTTAAACAATATATTTTAACACACAGAATTCTTTGACGAGATAGATAAGGAGCGTTACGAAATAACAGGATGAAAATAATCAGTATCACCTATTTAACCGAAATATTTAATAGATACGACTAGTGTTTATTAATATAATTTTGAAATTTTAAATTTCAAAAGTATTAACTCTTTAGTTCCTTATTAAATTTTATAAGAATATTTATGGTCCGCTGGCTTTGTTCTCGCATTAATAATATCCTATTTATCTTGATATTTATTTTTAAATGTGTCTTTTGAGATAGAATATAAATCTTGCTGATCTTATCTCCCCCAAAAAACGAAAAAACAGAATGTGTATATTAGAGATTCTTTTATATAAATGGTAGTAAAATATTTCTTTAATAAACTTTTTAGATTGTGTAAAATGAAGACGGTCAAAATATAGAGTAACATGTGAAAAGCATCCCTCTCCTAATAGAATGTTTTAATACCGCTCTCTAGTCCAGACTGAGAAACGTATATGAGAAAGTATGTGTATTGGTTTTGCAAGTTTTTTCCTTAATGCGAAGTAAAATTACCCTCAAAATATGATTTGACTTGAATTATGACAAAGAAAGGTGTTTGGAAAAAATAATTTTTCCTCTCTACTGGTCACATTTTCAAAACAATCTAAAAATAGTGTTTTCATGTCTCCTGTGAGGAAAAGTTTCTACAAATATATTGCCACTATGGTTTGAATACGCTCAGCAGCAACTCGCGAGGCTGTATTTCACTGCTGGTCGCTTATTGAAAACAGATTTATTTATGACATACCATTTTAATTAAAACGCTTGTAAAATCTCAACTATTTATCCAAATTTTACTATTTAAAAACGTTTTTATCTTTGTTAAATGCACAAAACAAAGAAACCATAAAATTTGATGATAATTGATTATTTTCGTTCTCTCTTAAATTGACGCATTTTAACTACCTTTAATATCTCTTTTTCGATAAGTTAGGTTAACCCTTGTACATATACTGGCGCGGACGTTTTTGTGGAACGTTTTGAAGCGACGCATAGTTGTCATATATCTCTAACCGTTTAGGCAGCGTAAGCGAATATATAATATTTCTCCCCATCTTCATCGACTTTTTTCTACAATTACCGTGCATTATATAATTGAACCTTAACTTCTTTTCCCTTGTCTGTAGGGGTCGGAGACGAGGCTGATATGATGCCTCTTTTTGATATGGCAGGGAAATTACAAGGGTGCCGGATGACGCACCTCCCCGAGGCAAGTGACGAAAGAATGACATGAGGGTGATTGATGATGAGTGAACGTTGTGGTGGAATGAAAAGCAGGGGAACGGGAGTACCCAGAGAAAACTTGCCGCGAACCCCGCTTCGTCCACCACCGCGAATTCTACTTGGATCAGACAGGGTTTGAACCATCATCACCAGAGGTAGAAGGCGAATACGCTAGGCACGCATTGGTGTCAGTTTTCGTAGAATGTGTTCAAGAGGCAGCCAAATTGAATATCCATGCTTGTTCTTTTCTCAGTATCTCGTGACCAAAACAGTTAGGTCATTGTGGGCCATATGGCATGACTTCGCGGACCACATGCGGTTCGAGAGCCGCAGGTTGCCATTTTATGGCGTGCTACGTAAAAACCCGTCCGAGCGGAAGTTCAAAACCTGTTCTTGAAATAAAAAATTAAAATTAATCTCTTAATATTCGTTTTATTGGTTTTTTATCTAAAAAAACGCTGATATCTTTGAAATGGTGGTTTTACAACTGGAGCATACATGTGTGTGAAGCGGGTTGCATACTAATTAGTTTTTGTTGTTGTTGTTGTAATTGACGTTGTTTTTTAAGTTTGTATATGTGCCACCAAATGAAATGCGATAAAAAAATTTGAGCATGGTTTTTTGTAGTTAAAACGTCTCCTGAAACAAAATTTAATGAATGATTTGTTATACCTCAAATGATGGTGAGTGATCGACGATTGCAATCGGGAATGAGCCTTTCATATCAAGATATAGAAATATAAAAAGATGAATTATCATGATTTCTACTTCCTTACTTCTCACTTATGTACCATATGAAAAAAAACTTAAGTTTTACAAAAGAACTTAGAATATATTCGTGTAATGACTTTTTCTTAACTGTAGACGTGATTAGTGCTTTACCTTCCTAAATGTTTAGTACCCCGTAGCATTTCCGCCTCCAGAGACACTCATTCGCTTTTGACGTACAATAATTACTCACTTCGTCTTATTTCATGAATTTTTTGTGATGGACCTAGAGGAAATTTTGTTGTTCATTATTATTATTATTATTATTATTATTATTATTATTTATCGCTTTATCTCTCATCGTGTGAACATATTCGGCATAAAAGGACACTGTAATACACTGTAGTTTACTAGCATCTGCAGAAAGTAATACAGACATTTAAATGCGAACTCATAGTAACTTATTGACGTATTCAAGTATTTAAAATCCACTTCTTCAGTAGTTGGTATCTCTCTCTCTCTTTTTTTTAGGCTTTACGGCTCGTCGACATCTAGGTCATTAGAGCCCTAAAAACTTGTGCAGGTAGGGAAAATGCAGTTACGCACTAGAGAGAGCCAACATGACTCTCCCCGCGTGTGGGACTCGCCGAATAACTCAACCTTACCCACTAAAAACCCTCCTGAATTACAACTCAAAACTCAAATATCAACATATCTCAGAACATCTCAACACACACACACANNNAAAGAGTAAAATGAAAAATACCCAAGCGTCGGGATCGAAACAAGAGGTGACCAAGGAAGGTCAGGAAAGAGAAAGGAAGGAGCCTCAACAAGTAAGTGGAAGTAATGCCAGACTCAGCTCGGGGCCCCGTGTTTGCCAAACACGTACTTACTAGGTGTAAGCCCCCTGGGGGGAGTTTATAGATTATAGAGATTATAAGATTATAGATCATATTATAGATTATAGAGATATAAGATCACGAGATTATAGAGAGAAACCATTATCACTGATATAGTCAAATAATTTTGTACTTTATCTCTTCTAATTGCATGAAAAAATAGTGTAAAAAAATATCGTGATATTTTTGATCATATTTTTTGAACGGACAGTCTGTCCGTGTGCGCAGTGAGGCTTTCATTCGCATTTCGTTTATCTGATTCTTCACGAAGCAATAAAGTTTTGAAAACTGTCCGAAATAACATTCTGTTACTAGGTCTAACTAATATTATGTTCGAAAATACAAATGTTTACTTTTATGTAGCGAGACTATTTTATTTACCTAAATAATATGGCAGATACTAATTTCCCCTGTATCTTCTAGTTATAGGTAAGTTTCGCTCGGTTTCATATATTTAGCATTAACAATTTAAACAGGACATCAGCAAAGTTATGAATAGTATATGATACTATACAATGGAATATTACGTAATTCACGTACAATGTACTACGAATATTGTTTATTATTTGCACGCTGTCATTTGTCTGGGCCCAAGCAGTCATGTTACGTCTTTTTCGGATAAATGAGTAAAGTAACGTCTTTTCTTGATGTAATTTTTAAATGTTGTTGTATCGGAAAGAAAAAGGTCACAGGTAAAACCTGGACACATCTTTTAATGCTCTAAAATACGATACTTCATTTGTGTAACTTTCTCCGTCTGGTTACCCAGAAAAGGAACGAAAATATCAGGGGGCATTATCGTATTGATGTATATGTTACGCACAAAAACCTAATTCGGCCATTAGACGGAAGAAACGACCAAAACTAGTTTAGGCAAATGCGTTCTTGCCAGAACTAGTTTTGAGCGTTTTGAAGGACCGAACTAGTATTGAGCATTTTCGCAATAATGAAGTTTCGTGTACTTCAAACGTATATAATTTATAGAGTATTTACTGTAGTTAATATGTTATTTCCATGCATGAGACATTTAGAAAAGTACCTCATTTCCACTGTGTGGTTTCTAATACTTATAGGTGCCAGGAGCATATTATCTCCCCTGTGGATAAATGGTGAAGCTATTAGGGTTGTCCTTATCCATCTCTAAGGTACCGAAAATTATAGTTTCCCAACAAATATTTTTTTCAATTATTTTTACAAGCCACCTCCTTCCCATCCCGTCCCTGGAAGTGCCAATGTTGTCTTATCCCCACGGTGCTTGTTGTCAGATAGACAGTCATCTGTGTATCAAGTTTGGTTGAAATTGCTCCAAGTATTCTGGAGTTATGAATGCTCACATACATACCCCTATTTCAACCCACTCATGGATAGATTTTCGTAAAATCGTACCTAATATATTGTCATGCAAACTACACATATCTGTAAAAGTAAAGCTAGATTGGAAACTTCGACGTGGTCGAAAAATAAAATTACAAATTTGGAAACGGGAGGACAACATAAATACATACATACCCCCATTTCACTCTCTTAGGGTAGATTTTCCTAAAATAGTACCATAATCTATTGTCATGCAAACTACACACACATACATACATACGTACATCGAATGGAGCAAGTTAAATACCAATCCGAACATAAAAACACTCAAAAGCGCGTAATTACCATTATCCCTTATGTCTCTTACACGAAAATAAAATTTGATCCCTACTAAATACTAAAAAAAGAAGAAATTGCATCGAGTTTAAGAAGTTTCATCATTGATGAGAGGACAAAATTATTTTTGGACGATTCTCTTTTGGCAGAACTAGTCTTGAGCGCTTTGAAAACGCTCAAATCTAGTTCTGGCAAAAACGCATCTGTCAAAACTAGATTTAGTCGTTCTTTTCGTCCAATGACCAAATTCTGATTTTGTGCGTAACATATAATGTAATGTAATTTTGGGGTTACGATGTAAAGGTAATTGAAGTTGCGTTTGTTGATTTTCCCTCCTCCCTGCTCGAAAAATAATGAAATATGAAACCTCGCTATCGAGTACTATTTTCCATAGTAAACAAATAATTCGTACTAGAACGTATATGAAACCTCTCATCTCTATGTTCATAATTATTTACACGCTCATCACATGTCTTGATCATACTTATCGATTGATGTTTGTATCTTTTGACTGAACACAGAAATATTACATTTATTTTTCCAGTGTCTCTTCCCCTTTGCGCCTCACCCTATACGTTTCGGTATATTGGTTTTTGTATCCGTGAGTTCGAGTTCGCGCGCCTCACATCTGTGATGTGTTTTCATACATGAACCGTGTAGGTCATAAGTTTACTCATTTTATTTAAAAGTTTGACTTATAGAATGATTAACAGAAAACACTTTTCTTATTTACCAAATCTCGTCAGTATTCAGTGACAGAAAACGTTCGATATTCAATGCGAATCGCTGATAATTGTCCCATTCAAATAAGCCGATGACTGCAGCCGAAGCAGTCGAGTGTCCACACCAGGTCCACACGATCTGTCCTTACCGCAGTCACATGCGCATTGCGCAATACTCGCCGCAAAGTACGTTCATATGTTTATTTCGGGCTGCCAACATAACGACTCAATGATTCGTATGTTGGTCATTCTCAACCTGTTCGACCTTTGCGTGTCCCGGAGTGTCATTGGGTGGATGGGATGTGGTAATATTTAAAGGGGTCAAATACGATTCTTTACGATTTAATTATGTTCTGCAATTGTCGGATTTTCTGGAAGCTAATCTGATGTATTTGGATCCATTATTTGGAAGTTTACATTAATTTTCATTGCCTGAGGTAAATATTTGTGAGAAATTTCAAAGTGCCTTGTGTTTGTTTTGTCCTTAAATTGATGGTTTATTAATGTGAGTATTTGGTTCAATGAGTACTTGAGACTCATTATTTTATTTTATTGGTTTTAAAATGGATGTGGTAGTGCAGGTTTCTCGTAGTCCTTTCTTGAGAAGGAGTTTGACATTGCTGAGTGTCTATCGCTTTTTTCCCCATTTCTTCTTATGTATTCTCAATTATTTATATAATGTTGATATTTATTGCATCATGTAGGTGAAAATACTCATGTGTTTCTGATTGTCACAGATGTGTGAATTAGAACATTTCTTTCTTCTGGTTTTACAATTAAATTCCTGTAATTTTCCATGGTTCCGATTAAAGTCATTCAATTTTGTTATTATTTCATCCAACTCTGACATTTCTAAACAAAATCATAAACTATATTTGAAATATTATCTCGTCTTACAAGCTATGAAGTTGATTGATGTTTAGGAATCAGCTGGAACAAGTTAAATTGCTTTATAAATTTCCAAAGTAAGATTTTCAATGAACCCTTTTATCAGAACCATTGTCCAAAGTGAGAAAACATACAGAACTTTATGTTCAGACAAGTTTTCCCAAGGTCTTTTTGTAACTGTTTCTAGAAACCCTTGAAATATTATCCTTATTTGGTCTTTACTTCTCCAAGCATATTATATTTCTTGGAAAACTGAGATGTATGTCTGCATAAAAAAGATGTGTAATACGATCATGTGACTCTTGTGAACAAGACCGTGAACCATGACAACATGGAGTAAAACCGTCGGGTAGGAGCAATGGCTGCCAGTGACTGTGTCACTAGGTGGATAACTATGTTTTAATTTCTTACATGTCAGGACATAACTTCTGAGAAGCATATTGTCTTTAAGAGGGTTGGTATTTAGTTTTTCTTTTGAATTATGTTTTAAATAACTGCCATTCAATTCGGTAATCAGATCAAATGTTTTTTATTTTTTATTCTTTTAATTCAAAGTGAATTTTGTAGAAAAATATTGTTAATACCTTTGGTTTTCCTTTAACTTGTACTTTGTCACTTTTTTCCATTACTTCTGGGTTTTTTTTAATACTTCAAGTTGCAATTTGAAGTCAATTTAGATTAGTTGTCATATATATGATTGTTGTCTCATCATGATAAAAATATTTTGGTATTTCAATTTTGGTTTTGAAATTAATCTTACAGACAACGTAGAAGATGGCTCCTCGTCAGGAAGTTGTTGGACCAAACAGTACCGATGTTAAATATGTGGGAAACATACCAAATGGAACTACAAGACAAACCAGAGTTCTTACTTTGAATGATGGGGAACATCAGGATTCTACACTCTATAGATTACAGAAAGGTGAGTGATAGAATATCAGAACACAATGGAATTTTGATTGGGATTGTCTTCTGTGAATAATCTATAGTGAATATTCATGGTAAATATATTTTACTGCATAATAATTGTCAGGAAAATTTACTAAAAAATTAGACAGAAGAATTTTCTGAAATATCTTTTTGAAATGTTCATGATTGCTCAATCTTCTTGTAAGTTTTCATATATGTGTCTTTTTCTTCAATCTGGAAGTCACACAACTAAGTACTCAGAAAACAAATTATAAGGAAATATTTTTTATAGTGTTAGCTAGGAATTATTTTTAGAGTCTCTTGCACGTTTGATTAAAATATGTAAATGATAAAATTCAAATGAAAATTAGCATCTATCAAAAATATAAGTTTTCAGCTTAGAAACTTTCTTGTAAGTTGTTCATATATCATATTTTGTTTCAGCTTTTTATGTTTGTTTTTGTCTTTTTAAGGATGGTGGCTTCATATGAGATTAGGACCATCTTTATTTGGACGTCATGTAACTGTCTTCTGCAATTTACCTCTTAATGTTGATGAGCCATTTGAGAGAAATCAGTATCGTACTTTAAAATGGCAGCATGACTCTAATGCTTCATCAAGTGATGACTCTTCTACTTACATAGAAATATTTATGTCTAGAGCGGGGTCCTTTCATTACTATTTCACATATAATGATAGGTGAGTTACTATTTACATTCATTTCTTATTGTGAAATGTATTTGTTATTTCTTCTGATATCATAGGTAAGTTTCTGTTTTCTAGTTCATTTTTATTTTGAAATTAAAATTAAAATTGTATTTTTGAATTCAGCATTATTTGGAAATTATTATTATATTTTAGTATTTTCATAAATGTATTACATGTAAGTTTATTGGAACTTCAGTGATAAGAGTGTAATATTTTTAAACGCATTTTCTTTCAAAATAAAATGTGTTTCGTTGTAGGAAATAGAAATTTTCATATAAAAGATCTAAAGTTTAAATAACTGAGAGATTTATTGTACGTTATACACAATGAGTTGGAAAAAAAGTTGTTTTTCATATTTTAGCCCTGGACTGGAACCCCAAGGCTCGGGATTTTTTATGGTAGACCCTGTGTTGCAAGTGGGTTTGGGAGAACCTTTACCTATGGATAGTGTCCAGTGCCAAACTGTGCTTTCCAAATGCTTGGGACCATTCTCCACTTGGGAAGCGAAACTACGAGTGGCCAAGGAGAGTGGATACAATGTTATCCATTTTACTCCTGTACAGGTAAGAAATTTGAAGATGTTTGCTTATGTACTTGTACTTTTGTGTGATGTACAACATCATTATCATTAAATACTTTCCTAAAATGTTAGACAATTTTACATTAATAATTCTACTCCTTACAATACATGTTTGTATGTGTAAATTGATAATTTGATGAAGGACAAATTTCAACTCTTACTTGTTTGTAAATGATATCTTTATATGACTTGCAAATTTCTCTAGCCCAAGGCAGTCTAATCCAGAAAAAATATATTCTCAAATGATTTCTTGAGTTTTCCAATGTAATTAATCATCTTGTGCTTGTTTTATTAAATGTTAACTTTTAAATCTGTATTATTATTAATAGGAACTAGGGAGATCGAATTCAGCCTACAGTTTAAGCAACCAGTTAAAACTCAATCCAACCTTCTCATCTGAAAACCAGTCAGTTGAATATGCTGACATTGAGAAATTCACCAATAAATTGAGATCCGAATGGAAGGTTAGTGATGAAGGAAATTGTGTTGATTATGGTAGAAAAGTACTTGAAACATTAACTTGAGGATTTTTCTCTCTCTAGATTGCAAGTGTGTGTGATGTTGTTCTTAATCACACAGCAAATGAGACACACTGGATACATGAACATCCCGAGTGCAGCTACAATCTCATAAACAGCCCTCACCTTCGACCAGCATATTTACTTGACGCAGCTTTGCATCTCTTTACCCTGGAGATTTCAGAAGGCAAATGGGAATTCTCAGGAATCCCAACACAAGTAACCAATGAAGAGCATCTTTCAGTAAGTAAGGAAGTATTGTCCTATGATTTAGAATGCAATAAAATTTAAGAAGACTACATATTGCTTTATAATACAAGGCCAATACCTCCATAATACAAGGCCAATACACAACAGAAAAGAACCACCAAGTACATCTTATTAGCAACTTTTATAATCGATGAACCACTATATACATTTTGTTGGGTCACTCTTCCCACTGACTATTTTCTAAAGATGATTTCCTTGTTATCAGCTAATTCTGATTACCCCAGGTTCAGGTTTACTAGTAGTGGGTGAAGTACATCGGAAGTAAAGCTTTATTAATATTTTTGTTTTTTCATTTGAAACGGAAACATTTTTGAAACAAAGGTATTTTTTTAAATTATTGATGCGTATTTGCTAAACTTTTAAATAATATTACTTAGTTTTAAAAAAACATTCAAATATTTATTTTATTTAAATTACAATTGTGAATTTTAATTTCAGGCAATAAGAAGTGCACTTTTTGGATATTTTCTTCCTCAAATAAAAATTCAAGAATTATTTACTTTAGAGGTGAACAAAGTAGTCAGTGAGTTTCAAGACCTGGCCAGGAGAAATATACCACCAATAGGCTCTGTACCCACCCCTAGTCTTGAGGAACTTCAAATCATCCCAGATCCATCTTATCGTAGATTGAAGGCTACCGTGGATATGGAGTTAGCTTTACGTATTTATAATGTTTATAGGTAACTGTTTTTATTGCTCATTTATATTATATTATTTTCTACATTACTAAGATTTTTTTTCTTTTTTTCACCTGGTTTTTTGGATTAATTTTATTTGGTAATTATTATTTTATTTTCAAGATCAATGTGCACAAACCCTTTAGGATATAGGATTTTGTTGAATAATTACTGTTTTTATTCGGAAACAAATCATAATTTTTTAGTATTTCACAAATGAAAATTTTATCAATGAACCATTATTTTGTTGCGCTGTAAACAATTAGCCATCTGTGCATGTGTTGCCAGACTCTTATTCCTCCCTTCACCTTCACCTTAAGCTTAGTTTACACAGTTCGAGTAGTGTGGTGAGTACTTGTTCGAGTTGCTATATCTGTGAACACCTGAGTTGAGTAAAGAAGAGAGTATAGTGGATAGTAACCTGCCGAGTCGATTTATTGGCTACATTTGATCAAATAACTCTACTATACTACCCCGACCCTCACCAAAATTTTCACTCACCTCTGAACTCTACCAGTGTGGAGATGTTCACTGTCTTCTCGTCAGTAGAGTAGGAAGCATAGTATTATTTTCTATATATGATGTGTGTTATGTCTCTTCAGTTCAATATATTTGTAGCAATGTAGTCCGAATGTATTTGTTAAATTTAATTAACAGCGACAGAAACATGAGAGAAAAAATGTAAATTTACACTCAATTTCTGAAACTCCTTCAACACCTCCTCCTCCTTTAAGTGTAATTCACCTCTTCCTAAACAAATTTCTTATGTGTAAGCAACACATGCTTATAGTTTAGTTTCTAGTTTAGTATAGTGAATGATGTTTCAATTTGTTGCTGAGAGAGCATAAATTGATGTCACGTCGCTTTACTGTGTATAAATGACTCTTGCTCTTTAACAGTAGACTTGTCACAAGCAAAATTGACAGAGCGCTCTACTATTCATTTCGAGCACTTCTTGCATACTATCCACTTAAAAAATACACTGTGGCTATCATTCATACAACATAAAAAAAGATAATCTTACAATCAGCTCACACTCCGGAGACAACCTTCTGAACCTTTCTTGATCTAAGAACAATACTTCTGCTATAATCTGAAAGTTGGGAGTTTTATTGCTCACCCCACTCGCGCTAACCTGTGAGATGATGAATGCCCACCACATTGCATTACACCAAAAAATTCTACTGCCCAAATATTTATCTTGAATACATACACAAAGTCTAATCAGAATTCATTAAAAAGAGTAACTAATGACAAACTGTACCTGAATTACTGAATGAATGCTGTTGTGGGAAAACCTTTTTTGTATTTTTTCAAATTGTTGATGTTCTGTAGATTTTTTAATTCTTAGCTTAGAAGTGTGCTGAAATGTTAAATCTGCCTCTGCCTGAGGACCCTTGATCGGAATTGATGAGATAATCCTTTGCTTGCTTTCGGAGAGTAAATTAGTTTATTGTCCTCCTTGTGATCAGTTTGTAATTGTTTTTTTGACAGTAGATTTATAATCATTATTGTGAGAAGTGTTTTAAGTTAGAGGGAAGAAAAAAATTAAGCGTCATCTAAGTTGAAACTTATGCGAGTCAAAAGATCACCACGATTTAACCCTCTTTTATCCGGGAACCAAGTTGTAATCTGAAGGTCATGCCAAACACATTTTCATGTTTCACCCAGAGGCTGACAATATGACATCAAGACACCAGTAAGAGATAGCGCCAGCGACAATTGAAAAATTGTGGAGATGGCTGTCAGTTTTATGTGGCCTTCAGTGAACTGGTCAGCTCAGGTGATGATCTATGACGTGTGCAAGTGAGATGTTTTTAGTAATTCCTGATAGTGAAACAATGTTTGAAAAAAGATAATAGCGGGTTCCTTGTTCTGCCAACTAAATTGTGCCAAATCTACAGTGTGTACTAGTGGTTAGGAGAGTGCACTTTCCTTGCTATTCTACTATCCTCTAAACTCAACCAGGTTTTACATCTTCTGCCCTCACCCTTTCAACTCATCAGTGGGCTTTACTAGAATTTTAATTTATTCTAATGTTTAAGAGAATATTTTTATTTCACGTGAGTCCTGCATATATTTCTGATTGTTAAGCTTTATACATATTTATTTTTCTTTAATTTGTTACTTTGGAATGTGGTATATGTTGCTATGTTTTTGTATTTAGGAGTGACTGCTTTGATGAAGAAAGTAGATTACGAAGGTGTACAGAAGAGTTTCGAGCCCGTATAGAGAGTCTAAATAATTCATTGTTATTGGAAATACAGGGTCACCTTCAAGCAGCTGTTGAAAACAGTACAGCTGGAATGCGCTATTTCCGAGTACAACATGATGGTCCTAAAATTAAAAATGTCTCGGAAAAAAATCCTTTAGTTCCTAGGTATGGAAGGAGACTTGTATTTATTTTTCTTTCTATTTTCCCATTTTGGTGAAAATTTGAAGACTATTTCTTATTTAATTCTATATTTTTCATCACAAGGGTTATGTCCACTATCCATGTTTAAAAATATTATTCCCATTCTTATGTTATTCGATGCACTGCAATGCATAAACAGAGGAAAATATATACAAATGAAAAATTATGGTTTTCATTTAACTTTAATTTGATTGATTTACTTCTTATTTTGTGTTCTTGATGTTTCCTTTGGAAACCATTCAAAATCATTTCATTTGCAAACACTCGTTATGCCAAATGGCATATAATTTGTCTAACTGTTGAACATGCAAAAGATAGAAAATGTTTTTGTTTGACGAGTGACTATTTCAGTTCATGTATGTTGCTCTCTTGCAATACCAAGAGTTTATTGGTTCTCTATAACACTTTTTAAAAAATTGCACATCCCTGAAAATTCATTTATTAGTCTGACATTTTAAATTAACTTTAACATACAAAAACTTTACAAAAGTCTTAACATTGTGTGGATATATTTTTGAGGGAAGTTTCTGTCATTTTCAGCTAAACTTGACTGAATCTATCTTCTGAAGATGAGTTGGCAATGGGTAGACAAACTTTCATTTTAAATTATTCTCAACAGGTTCTTTGCAATTCNCACTCAGTGTATGTTATTGACGATGGTTGCTATGCAGCCGAAAAAGCTTTCTAATACCAATAATAAAAAAATGAGCAACATAGAAACGACTTTTAATTTATCATGCAATTCTGAAATAGTTAAATATATCATACGACCTAGGATTGAAATATTGTGTGAAGGAAAATACCATAATAAATATTGTGAACAGTCCAATTCAGTTTGTTTGGACCTATTCTAGTTTTAAAAATGAACAAAAATAGTAGGATTTGAAGATCCAAGTTCTGATTTTCATTTTTTTAAATATTCTCATACCCATACATCTATTTCAACGTGTTAATCCAATTTTTTATGAGTAAAAAATTAATTTATTATCATATAAATACTTCACATAGAAGCATCCCTGTAGAATATAATTATAAATTGTTATCCATTCTTCAAACCTTTCAGATACTTTACTGATTATGGTTCTCCCAAGAATCTGTCAGAATGTGAAGAATTGGCCTACTCTCCAAAAGGCTGTTATGTCATGGCCCACAACGGATGGGTGATGAATGATGATCCCTTACGTAACTTTGCGTCATCAGATTCTAATGTATATTTGCGAAGAGAGCTCATTGCTTGGGGAGATAGTGTAAAATTGAGGTAGGACATTGGATATAGGCACTTTTTTCTTAATAGGTTTAGGAATGTTAGTATTGTAATTTATAACTTTTAATATATCTATTTAATTTTTAGTATTCTAGTTGCATTTCATATGGTTTGTTTACCTAAATATACATCTTTCATTGATGAGCCCTAAAACCCCACAAAAAAAATTCATCTTACATGTACTGTCCATAGCATTGTTTCTTATTCTTTTTAATTTCAAGTTACGCTTGGGATTCAAATTAAAAATATGGGCATCCTTGGTAGAAGAATTTTTTATAATTTTAATAAAAGAAAGCTAGCAAAGTAGCTTTTCATATAAATACCCACTTCAGGAATTGTGAAAGTGATGTGTGCCACTTACTGTACTTATATTTTCCACTGATAACATTTTTTTGGGAACTCTACTTCATTCTCAACAATGGGTAAATTATCGTATTTGCTTGATGGCAAGTGGGTTGAATTTCTTTGTAAATAAAACAAAAAATTAAATTCTTTTGTGACAGAACTTTGAAATTTAACAGTTGATTCATGGTTAGGCATATAAACATTCCCTCCCAAGGTAATATTTATTTATTTCATTTCCGACAGTTGTAAGCATTTGCCAGCTATCGCCATGTTCCTAATTTGGTCATTCCAGGTCTTACTTCATTTACTCTTTTTAAAATATTGTATTTGCTCCTCTGTTCCCTTTTTGTGCTTTGTTTTATTGTCATTGAGCTGACACAAGTGATTTATCCATCCCTAGTCTCTCTAGCATATTTCTACTAGCAATTGCCAAATATTCTTCCGAATAAAGAGCCTGAAGACTAAATCAGCAAAAGGTTTTAATTATTTAAAGCTTAAACTTTAATTATTATAAATAATACAGATTGGTGAAACTGTACAATATATTCAATTTACTATCAATTTCGTTTTATTATATCTCTTAACTCCCCAATTTTGGTAACGTTCTTATGATAAAGTCTATTTTAGTATCTTTATCAATAAATGCCATTTTTATTCATACTATTAAATGTGTCTAATCTGTTATATTTCGTTAGATACTCAGCACATTCTTGATTAAAGAAATCACATTCCCATAATCCGATGTAGTCTCTGCCTTCATCTGATTTTATACACATGTTGCTTTATTTATCCTCATAAATCTTTTGAGTCACTTTTTTGAGTTGTCATAATTGTCCAGTATGCCCAGAAATCGATGTTTTTGTATAGTTTCTATTTTGTTTCCATCAAAATTTTACCTATCATGGGTTCCCATTTCTTGGTCTGGGGCCATCCAAACTACATTGCGTTTTGTTTTTTTCATTTTCAAACCAGGAATTTCAAAATAACTTCCAACATTCCTCATCAGTCTAATCATCAATGTTTTGATTTTTGATCCCAATAAATCAGTCTTCTTCAGACAAATTTTCAATGTATCCAGATTTATATAAAAATCTCTTAAATTGTGGTTAACCACACTGCCAGGTAACAGATCAATTATGTCATTGAATGATAATGGGTGATGAATGATGATCCTTTATGTAATGGTATTGGAGATCGAACCTGTGAGCTCCAGCTTGCGCTCTGGTGGGCTTTCACTACTTTATCCCATTTGCCTCCTGGGATCGCCTCAAGGGAGGACAGTATTTTGAATGAGATCACTTCCGAGGTCCGTGGGTCATCACATGTTGAATGACAATGGTAGACAGGGTTAAGAGGAAAACAGAATAACAAAAAAAATAGCACACCAGTGCGCTAAACTGGAGGTTCCATGTTTGATTCCCCATTCCATCTCCCATTTTTATTCAATATAAAATAATGTATGCAAATTTAATGTGTTTAATTTATTCCACTCTTCTAATAGAGACAAAAAGGGACATTGAAACCAGGAAAAAGTAATTTACAACTGTAAAATTCACAGAATATTAATTATGTTTAGACTAATAGAACTATGTTTGATTAATTATTATGAAAGGCACTTATACTAAATTTTAGGCCTTACAGTGGACTACAAAATTTGCCTGTTTTGGGAACTAAGTGTACTGAATCCAACCGTAGAAACGTTGGTGAATGATTGACTGTATTTTTATCTACAAGCATCTACTCACAAGCTTGTGTCATCCCTTGCCTGAAATTACAGTTCCCTAAGGCATCATGACACTCCAGATAATCTACAGGTTTCTATCGATTGTGTTGATTTTGGAAATCAATCAGCACTAACTTCTTTTGTTCATGCCCTTATGTTGATCAGAGATGCTAGCTCATTTGTTAATTTAAAAAAAAAAGATATTTGTCAATGTTAATTATTTACTAGTGTTTAAATAGAGAGGGGTTCAAGAAAGGACTATTTGATGATAATTTGTGACACAAATTTATATTTACACCACAGAAATAATTGAAATTTATAGTGAGTCATTAATGAACCTCCTGATTTATGAAATGGTGTTTTATAATACTGTCAGTTATTTGCCAACTGTTTTGTTTCTTTTGTATTTCTTTATGTAACTTTGCAAGTCATTCTAGAACCAGTTTTTACTCTCATATGTAAGAAACAATTATAATAAGTTAACATAATTAATATTATAGTATTATATTGAACATTATGCTAAATAATTATAATATATACAAATAATTATAGTAAGTTATTTAAAATATATTCTAAAGAATTCACATTGTGGAATTCTGTAGGAGTATCATTTTTATGAACTTGCCAACTTTTATTTTATGAACTTTTTTAGATTCGGCGAAAAACCAGAAGATTGTCCTTTCTTATGGCGCAAAATGCAAGACTATGTAGAATTAACTGCTCAAGTTTTTGATGGAATCAGACTTGATAATTGCCACTCAACTCCTATTCCTGTAGCTGAGGTAGATCATCTTCAGGGATTTTTTATCATTGTTGGCTAATTTTTTTGTAGTAAAATATATTTACATTAGGATATTATAAAATTGAATGTATTTTGCATTTCACAGTACATGTTGGATGCTGCCAGAAGGGTGCGACCTGATTTGTATGTCATTGCAGAACTTTTCACCAACTCTGATCAAAAGGATAACATTTTTGTAAATCGTCTTGGAATTAATTCTCTAATCAGAGGTGAGTATTTTCATACTTCTATAGAAGGACTTTCAGGGCTAGGGAGTAGAAGTAAAGAGAAAAATAGTTGGGGGGTTTTACGGGAGAAATTATTTGTTTCTTGGAATAAGAAGAAAAAATATATTTTAGTTTATTGAAATGAAACAGAAACATCAACTTTAGTGAGATCTCTATCATCTATGTGGTCAAATCAAATGAGTTCTTTATACTCAATTTATCAAATGAAAGAAAAACTGAAATTTTTTGATCAATCAATTTGCCAAATTGTAGTAATATTTAAAGGTGATAAGTTTTGACAAAATACATCATAACTCCTTGTCAGTGATTTCCTGAACAATCATTTTGTTAACTTCAGACTTATTGGCTGGAATTACAATATTTGATATTCATTATTCCTGCTATTATATTACTAATGCAAAGATCTAAAAGCAACAACAAAATGTGAATCGGCAAGAGTTGATGATGAATGCGAGTACTCTTGAAACATGTTATAGGCGATTAATATAAGTTGAGTTGAGTTGAGTGTTGAGTGTCATCACTCAAGTAATATTTTTCCAAAGATTATTTTATTGCATTGTACAGTCTAGTTTAGATTTTGAGTTTTTATGTTTTGTTTAAGCTAATATGAAGTGTGTTTAAGTAACTTCTGAGGTAATAATCTTCATTTAATTTCTTAAAGAATCTTTAAGAATATTTAATTCAGTTTGTATGTTCTCCGAGAACTGATTTATGACTTCATGTGTAGGTCAGTTTCAATTTTACTCTTTCTGTATTAAACTTGGCATTGAATGAATATTGTTTCTGTCATAGATATGTTGTGTAATTTCAAATAGTAGTTTTGAACTTTTTAATTGTGATTAATTATCACCATATCATCATTCAAAGAGTATTGCGGAAAGTAGTGTAATGAGTAGGGACCAGTAAAAATAGCATATATTTTTTACCTAAATAGCATCTATTTTTTACTATATTAGGATTGATTATTTTGAAATTAGCATTTAATCTTTTTGCTTTGAATGGCTTTTAAATTAGTTGTACAGGAGATAAGTTATGAGAAGAAACCTGGCTAGATGTGCAGAAGCCTTATTTGATTGTGCGCATGCACAGACAATGACCCCCACCTCACAACTGTCACAGTTCATTCAGTAATAGCATGGAGAGGAGAAGAGTTTCATCGCTAAACTCACTCTCCACCATCAACGGTTTACACGAAGAGTTTCATCGCTAAACTCACCTCCTGTAATATTTAACATTTAAATATTTGTTCGCAGAATAGACTATATTTAATCAATAAGTTGATTTGAGCACATGCAACCCTTTAGTGACAAATGAATCTTAATTCATTTTTGACTGATTTTTTTGTCTCAAACATTCTCTATTCATATATCCATTTTGCATATTATTATTATTATTATTATTATTATTATTATTATTATTATTATTATTATTTGCATTTTACATAATTTCATAGTTTTGTTTTACTTTTTCTGAATGTTCACGGAAGAAAAGGACTTATTGCAAATCATAATTTTTCTATTCCCTATATGATTAGTCATGTGGCAATGACAAGTATATTTTTATAGACTATATTTAGTAACATTTCGAAAAAATATCTTACTCTTGTTTAGGACAAGAAATTAACCCAAGGGAATAGGAGTAAACACTACTATTTCCATGCCTTGAGAGTTTTGTAATTCTTAACTTTTCCATTCTCATATCAGGTTGATCAGAAAAAGGTGTTCTTATCTATCTTTTATCATTGCATTTAAATAGACTCGGATTTTGATTCAAATAATTTATTTTTGATGTAATTGCATATTCTTTATCATTTTTCTTCTTTTGTGTTTTCAGAAGCTATGTCTGCTTGGGACTCACATGAACTGGGTAGGCTGGTTTACCGGTATGGAGGTGAACCTGTTGGCGCATTTTTCCAATCTAGCCTTAGACCCTTGACTCCATCAGTTGCTCATGCTCTGTTCCTTGATTTGACTCACGATAACCCTAGTCCAGTTGATAAGCGATCAGTCTTTGATTTACTTCCTAGTGCGGCTCTTGTTTCAATGGCATGCTGTGCTACTGGAAGTAGCCGTGGATATGATGAATTGGTACCTCATCATGTGAGTTTAAACCTTTTTAGTTCAATTTTCAATTAATATTGTTCACCAACATATTTACACAAAGTGAAACTTTGGTAATTCAAAGTCCTTCAATTTAAAATTCTTGATAATTCGAATATTTTGTTTGGTCCCTTCACTTTCCTATACATGATAAATGTTAAATGAAACATTCTTATTTGAAATTTTAGAGAAAGGTTTTTTGATAATTCGAATTTTATACTGTATGCCATTTGTTTTTTCTCTTTATAACAAGTCAGTAATGTGCTCTTTGAAATACATTATATTGGTCTTACAGAATAATAAAAAAATAGATTTATTGTATTGCTTTATTCAAACAGCTCATAAACATTTCTGCTCCTGTATTTACACGTAGCTTGATTCTTTGGACTATGAAGAAGAACGATGTAAGAAATGTGAACACTTTATACTTTGTAATAAATACATTGTGGTACAAACACAATTATCTAAATGTGTTCTATAATCAAACATGGCATTATATTGAACAATAGTCTTGTTTTCTTAATTCATAGTATGTGTAGGGGTTGAAAATTGGCTGAAATTATTCTGAAAATTTCTAAAAAGTCAGTAATTCAAAATTTTTTAATATTCCCGTGAGTTTCAAATTACTGAAGTTTCACTATACTTATTTTACATAATGTATTGTGAGAAATTATGTATTTAAAATGAATTTACATGAAATAAAATAAACATGGTAATACCACTTTTCCCTTGGGCACTGCCTAGTAATGTTGGTAAACCCAAGAATAAGTAAAAGCAGCAATAAATTTTTTTGAATTTTTATTTTTGCTTCTTAAACAATTAATTTTAAAGTATTTTTAAATAAACCTTTAACATTGTAAATGTTGATCAACACAATCTTTCTTTCACTCGTGACAATTTTTTGTTTAACTCTGCCTGTTTTATATTATTCTCAAAAAGTTCAAGAAATGTTAAAATAATATTATGTCAAAAAAAAAAAGTATTTTCATAATCATCTGAATTATCATAACTTCTTTCAGTTGTTATATGATTGTCACCAATGCTCTGTATCAGGAGAGTCACATATTGTGCAAGTAGTACTACCTGAAAAGCCATTTATGAACTTGGTTCTCTGACATTATCTACCAAACACATCATGATAGAGACAGATAGCCTATAATCAGATAATATTAATGTATTTTACATTTACATAATATAATACACAATATATAACATTAATATGATTTAGTATATGTGAAACAATCACCAGTTATATCTCATCCAGGTAATATGGGATCATGTTAATGATATGCTTCCAAAGCATTGTTTAGATGTGTTTTATATCTTGCCATATTTTTTGGATATTTGATAGTTTATTTTTTTATAGTTAAATTTGTTTTTTGTCCACTATGTGATCATAAACAGTTTGCAATTCCATTTTGCCAGTTAATTATTTATGTATTATACAGATTTATGTGCAGTGTATAACATTAACATTGTACTCTACTTTGTAAATTCATACTTTCCTCGTTGTCTGGTGTACGAGTCAATGGAAATTTTAATTTTGAAGAATACTTTGGAAGGGACAAAAATGAAAAGCAATGAAACACATTTCGATGTTTCTCCACTAGTTAATTTGTTTAATCATAGAATGTTGATTGTAAAGCAGAAAGCAAAATTTTGAAACATCTTATTAACTAGTTTTTATTTCTCCCTATAGATACATGTTGTAGATGAAGAGCGGCAGTATGCTGAATGGTCTGATGATGAAAGGGGAGTGAGTATGAGAAGTGGAATAATTGCTGCTAAGAAATCTATGAATAAACTGCATTATGAATTAGGAAAGACAAACTTTAATCAGGTAGACTTTATTTTTTTAAACTCTTTATATCCTTGTAAATTTGAACAAAAAGATTCTGTTAGTTATTATTTATAAACTTAACTTACTTTCATCTCAAGAGTATAAATATCTTGAGTTTTCATGAGATTCGTACTTCCTAAGTGATAAGAGTGGAAATTGTTTGATTTTCATTTGATAATTTAAAAATTATTTGAATTTAAAATGATTAATTTTAGCAACATTCTGTTTATTAAGACATGTCATATAGGTGTAATGATACATTCATATACATATATGTTTGAAACTTCAGTTGCTAATACCCTTTCTATTTAATATTCATGGATGTAGATTGTCAATAATGTATGGTTGTACTAGTCAAGCTAAAAATAATGGGAGAAAAAAGTTGTTTTAGTTTTTGAACAGGAAAACATGAAGTTGATGGAATGTGTAGATAAGGTGTTTTACTGTGTTTCTCTTCTATCTTTTTTCTTCTGTAACATTACAGAATTAATTTGCGATATTTCCTTTAAATGTTATTTTGTTTAAAAAAATTAAGAGGTGAGCAAGATCATGTGTCAGAAGTGAAATTTCTTTGCCAACATAATGGAAGTAATACTTTATAATACACAATATATCATGTTTATTTTTCAATTATTTGAAGTAATTCTTATTTTGTTAATCAGAACAAGAGGAAAAACAAAATTTTGAACATTTCAAAATAAGGCAATAAATTAAATGTAACCATTTGAATGAGAGAAATTGCATATCTTCATACATTAATTTATTTTAATTCAAAATAAGGCAATAAATTAAATGTAACCATTTGAATGAGAGAAATTGCATATCTTCATACATTAATTTATTTTAATTTATGTTCAGTAAAAATGCCAACTCATTTAAAATTATTGTAAGCCATTAGTATTGCAATATATTTATCTATTTTCTTTCATCGTTTGTTTTTTTAGTTTTCTTTAAAACTAAAGAGCTAGTTAGCTAGTTATCCATAAAGAATTTTGTGTCACTTCTCACATTAAAATACACAGATAATATTAAGAATGAAAATTTTGAATTTAGATTTAAATAAATTTATAGATATAATTCATAGGTGGTTATGAATATAATTTGCTCTAATTAAAGAAATAATGTTCAGAATTGAAAAATTTGTTTTCATTCCATATTCAAGGAAATTGAAAACAAAATTACTTTCAATGCATTTAGATGACAATATGTGGTTCCTACATCTTGTGCCAGCTGTTTTGATACCATATGTCAATTCGTTTTGTGAAAAGTATTGTATCACAATGTGAGAATCCACTGTTATAGTGGATTGTGGAAGCTAATGACAAGTTTGAAAATACTGGATTTGCAATGTTATGACTGTGGGATCTCTGATTGTGTATTTTTATCATGGATCTTTGGAAACAAAACCCTTGGGTTTGCATATTACTTATTCAGAATCTGTCACTTGTTCAATAAATTGCTCTGGATATTTCTATATAGTAGTGCTTGAGTTTCTTTCCATTCCTAAAGTTTTACCTTCAAAACTGAGAAAGAAATTTCACTTCAACTGTAAGTTTTATCGGTTGTTGCTTAAGAAACCTGATATTATTCTCCCCATATTGATGATTGTTGCATGTTTCCTTCTTATTTACCCCTTCTCTCTCTTTCTGTGCATGACACTGGGTAGAAGATCTTGTAGTAAAGGGCAGAAGGGTTAAGCTGTCCTAAATGTTGATATTTATGGAAAATGAGGTTTAGCCTCAAGCATATAGCTCTCACTGTGGACAGAGACAGTCACCAAAAAGTGGAAAGATGACTATTAACTTCAATCAGAGAAAGAAACCAATTAAAGATACATAGAGGTATTAAAAACTTCCCCGGTTGTTACCACACCTGTAGCCAGCTTGTGCACCCAATTTGTAGCCGTTCCTGTTCCTAGATAACTGTTATTCATCTAGTTCCCTCAGGCAAGAGGAACCAAAACCATTAAGCATAATTTTGAAACACAAGTATTCTGTGTTGTAAATAGAAGAATTTACATTGTTTATTTTCAAACCTTTTATTTTTGTTGTTTTCCATGTCTCTAGGTATTTTAAAGTGTTGTCTCCTTAATAAAATAGATTATGGTGTCTGTGTGTAGTGTATTGGTTACATGTTTTAGTCCATAAAATGTATTTGTCAATATGATTCTTTAAGTTATCATTCTGAAGTTATTTTTTACTTGGGTAGAATTCACTTGATGATAACTGCAATAATGTATTTTTGTTGAATTTTATATTTTAGGTGTTTGTGGACCAAGTTGACACAAACATTGTGGCTGTGACTAGGCATTGTCCTGACACCCATGAAAGTGTGATACTAGTGGCCTACACTGCATTCTGCCATCCACCTGTGGATTGGAAACCTCATTTTATCAAACCTTTACGTATTGAAGGTGTTGTTGGGGAAGTTATTCTTGAGACTTCCTTGCAACATTCTGCAAGCTTGTAAGTGATCCCATTGAAGATTTTCATTGTCGTCACATTCTATTCTTTTATAAATTCTTTTTATTAAAGTAATTTATGTGATTTCATATTATATAACTATCTCCGAGGTTAACTACTCAATGCCTTAAGCTTAAATTATTGGTTGTGGAATAAAAAACATTTTTGAGCCATATATAGTATCTGTTTGAAAATTCTACACTACACCTTGTTTATCCTCATATATAACTTAATTTGAGAATAAAAAAGGCTTGTTGTAGTTGGCTTCTAAGATATGTGGAAAATACTTGATATTATTTGAATACAATCGTAACATTATTAACAATAAAATTATTTGAATACAATCGTACAATTTGGTTTAACATTCCAAATAAATACAGGTTGTTTACTTTTAAAGAATGAAATTTTTATTATGAATTATATTGTTATTGATGTTTAAGATATGTATTGATGTACTATTTTAGGCCTGGCATTCCTAGTTTTGCTAAGCAGGAAAATTTTGAAAAAGATTCTGTTTACATCAACGGCTTATCTGAATATGGAGTGAAGATTCGTGAACATCTTCAACTTGCAGAGTCTGAAGTTTTGGAGCAAGATAATAGTAATGAAACAAATATCACTCAATTAAAATTCTCTCACAATTTTCGTCCTGGATCTGTTGTTGTGGTTAGGTAAATGTTTTGATCATATTTTTATTTGAATATTGATTACAGGTTAAATTTTCCAATGTTGATATTTTATTTTAACTTATTTAATTTTTGCTTTATTAGTAATGTATCTTCTTTGCAGAGTAAACCTCCATAAAACTGTAGTTCCTCCATTGACTATGCTACATTCTTTAGTGAGTGCCTTCACACAACAAAATACTGATAATATTACTATTGTTCAAGAATTGGCACAAATTATCTCTCGCTTGAATTTGGCTGATTTGAATCGTGCGGTATATAAATGTGATTCAGAAGAACAAGATGATGGTAAAGGATTTGGTGCCTACGACATTCCTGGATTTGGCCCTCTTGTGTATTGTGGCTTTCAGGGTTAGTATCTGTTACCCCATAGTTTTCTCTGGTAAATTTCTATTGTATTCTTTATGGTATTTAGTTTTAAGCTATTGTTAGTCTTTTTGTGTAATTCACAAATAATGTGAAATTTTATTAAGCCTGAAGTTTTCTAATGTGGTGCTGTAACTTTTTATTTTATTATATTCTGTTTTAAAATTGTTTGAAATGTGTGCATAATATGATGTTGGTAAGAAAACTAAATTCTATGTAATCTGCCTTTTATGTACCTCTTTGAACCAATTCAAAAGTATATTTAGAATCTTGATCTATAATGATGTAATACTGAGTTTGAAGGATCATATTTGATTTTATTATTAATAGCATTGTGATAAGTGTTATTATTTTTAGGTTTTCTCTCTATATTGGCTGATATTAGAGTGAAAAATGATTTGGGTCATCCATTTTGCAGTAATTTACGTCAAGGAAACTGGATGATAGGTATGAATACTACAAAAGACTTCTATACTAGTTAAGGTTTTGAACAGGTCTTCTTTATAAAATTTAAAATATCTAGTAACAGACTTTTACTTATTAAAACATTGAGTTTTTATTTTATTTTCCTGGCCTTTGCAGGGTCAATGGAAGTAATTTGGATAAAAATGCATGTGTTCAGTTTAATGATTGTAAAAATTTTATGTTGTAGGAGTTTCACACCTTTCTTACCAAATTAATTCTTTTTGATCATATTAATACTTTTTTTCTGTTAATTTTTGTACATAAAAACCAAAGTAAATGCTTATTTGTATTCCTTTTTTATCTTGTCTTAAATTCTTTCAGTCAAATGTCTATACAGAAGCTACTGTTAAATATTGTTGACTCAGAAGCTGTTAAATGTTGACTCAGAAGCTAGTTAAATGTTGTTGACACAGAAGCTACTGTTAAATGTTGTTGACACAGAAGCTACTGTTAAATGTTGTTGACACAGAAGCTACTGTTAAATGTTGTTGACACAGAAGCTACTGTTAAATGCTGTTGACACAGAAGCTACTGTTAAATGCTGTTGACACAGAAGCTACTGTTAAATGCTGTTGACACAGAAGCTACTGTTAAATGTTGTTGACACAGAAGCTACTGTTAAATGTTGTTGACACAGAAGCTACTGTTAAATGTTGTTGACACAGAAGCTACTGTTAAATGTTGTTTACACATAGAAAAAATTATATCTAAAAAAATTAATCAAGAAAAAACATTTGTGTACAATAAATCTTGAAGTTTTATCAATTTAATACATATTTAAATTCACTAAATTTCACATAGATTTAATAGTTTCACCATGCAAGACAGAGTTCTATGATGATGATGATGATGACAATAATGATGATGATAATAATAATAATAATGTTTCAATGTTATTCAAGTAAATTAAGAGTAAAACTAGAAGACAAGTAATATTTTTTCAGATAATGAGCTGGCCCATAAATATTATTCAGATAAAAAAATTATGGAAATGTTTAAGTTTCTGTTGGAACATTAGTCAGAACGTAGTCCTTTATAAATAAAATATTTTTTTTAAATGTTTTGGTCTTAATTATGTTTTATTTGTCAAGTACTGCAAGTTTTTTAATTGTTTCATGTGGTGTTTGTTCTTATTTGTTTCTTCAATTTTATGTCTGTATGTTTTTGTTATTTATTCATGTTTGAATATTCTTTTTCCCTTTTTTATTTTAGTATTATTATTATTTAACCCTTCAATGCTCAACCAAGCACATTTGCAGATAAATATTAATTGCATATTAAATTTCCTATGAAATTAAAGATTTTTATAGTTGCCTTTAAAATCTGTCTTGTTTTTCAATGATTTCCACGAAAAGGTTATTTTAAAATGATCAATTAATCCTATTATGTCTCTTACATTTCATTTTTGTGAATTTTGGCTTTTGTAAATTGGCTTTTATAAACAAAGCCTCTTTGAATGGAATATTGAATGAGTGATGTTGACCACTCATTTCACATGCAATTTGCAAAAGCGCTAAGCATCAAAATATAAGCAGAGGGTCTGGCCAACATCACTCATTCATGGTTCTATTATAGTGACTCCACTATAAGTCACAAAGTAATTGTTTTTTATGTCCAAATGTGCCTTGTTACTTACACTTTATTGAGGTGTTAATGCATAATTGTGACTATTATTCTTTATGTTTAGATTATATTATTCAACGATTAGCCACTGATCCAGGAACTAAAGAGTTATCATTGTGGTTGGAACACAATTTGGGGCTTGTGAGGGATGTTCCTCGATACTTGGTTCCCTGCTACTTTGATGCTATCGTAACTGGTTGTTATCAACTGTTGCTTCAGCAATCCTGGAATCTCATGTCTCCGTATGTTGATTCTTGCATTGAGATTCTTTAGTGTAATTGTCTGGCTAATGGTTGTACAACCATGTAGCTCTAGAACCGTACTTTTTCGTTAGATTTGACTGAAATGAAACAATTTTTAGTTATTAAGAAAAATTTTGTTATTTTCACTACAGTATTGTTTATGGTTACCTGAACTGTTTTTAACTGTTTGAGAGTCTTGGACATTGTATCCATTGAGGGCGCATAAAATTTTTAACACTACAATTGAAAGAATTCATTTTACACAAAAAAGTGTTTTAGGGGGGTATGTAATGAAAAATTAGCAAAAATGAGATGAAAATTTGCTTTTACCTTCAATATTTAAAATTTTGCACTGTGAAATATTTTTATTGTTTTTAATTTTTTACATTGGAGATGTTTGTCCCAGCAAAAAATTGGGTAGTTTATAAAGTTTTATTACAGTTGACAAATAATTACTAAAAAATGTGGTGAATGTATGTAGTTTTGAAGACTTTTAGAGACTCTCCAGAACTTGGCCTCCTTAACCAGTGCCTCCCAGATCCATGCATGAAAATGGCGCTGGTTACAAGAATTCAGTTGTGTGTGTGTGTGTGTGTTATAATCAAAGAATTCAGTTGTGGTTATAATCAATGAATAAAGCACATTTTTGTGTGTGTTGAATTTTAAGCTTTGAAATTAATTTTATCACTGTCTTATGTATCACAATAAATATATAGTACATGCTTTTGTAATTTTTTTTCTTAAGAAAAAGTCTTTCCAGAATCTTATATTAGTATCTGTCTTATATAACTGATAAGTATTGTTGTATAATTGTAGATTTGTGAAACATGGCTCAAGCTTTGTAAGGGGCCTGGCTTTGGGTTCAGTGCAATGCGGAGGGGTGATACAATCAGCAAAGCTGCCGGATCTGTCACCTTCTTTAGCACCACCATTACCACCAAAGAGGAAGAATGACCAAGGTGGAGAGGAACAGGCTTGTGTTACTCTCTCTGCAGGTATTGAAAATTATAAAGTTATCTCATCAATCACTCTGTCTTCCAAAGATAAGTATTAAATTCTTTTAAAATATTTAGGTTTGCCTCACTTTTCTACTGGCTATATGAGAAACTGGGGTAGAGACACATTTATTGCACTTCGAGGACTCTTTATTCTCACTGGTCGATTTCAAGAAGCCAGGTAAAGTTACATTGTGCAGCAATGTTAATTACCTTAAATATCTAAGGTGCTATCTGTGAATTGAAGTTAATCAAAAGAAATTAATTTTTAAAATTTCTTGCTGTAGATTCCACATTCTTGGATATGCAGCTTGTTTACGCCATGGTTTGATCCCCAATTTGTTAGATGGAGGGCGTAACTCTCGCTTTAACTGCAGAGATGCAGTATGGTGGTGGCTGTACTGTATTCAGAGCTACGTTGAAGAAGTTCCTGGTGGTCTTGATATCTTGCAAGACACAGTGTCTCGTATTTTCCCCACTGATGACTCTCCACCTTTACCTGCTGGCCAAGTGGTAAGTTTTTAATAGTTACTACATTTATTTGTTCCATCATTAAACATTTAATAGGTTTTTATAATACCCTTCCGGCACAGATGCGTATTTCTCATAATGCATCTGTGAAAATTTGTGAAACTTCGTGAAAATTTCTGGATTTGTGTGTTGCTTCTGCCAAAATGCATGTGTTTGGAATTAATTCATTTTTCTTAATGAGAGTTCTGAACGCTTGCTCTGACTGTTGTAATAAATAGGATATTTTCTGATCTTCTAAATACATTCTAATTTACATACAAATTTAAGACACAATTAAGTCATGAAAGAGACAATTTACTATTTAGAAAATTAGTCTCAATAACTGAAAACAAATATCAGTTAAATTTTCTCTTGTAATGCACCAAGTCACTGTGCACTTATCTATGTTTCATAGCATCCCTGGTAGTCACGTTGCTTGGTAGTCATGTTGCACGCTTTGGGAACCATAGAAATAATGTCTTTAGAAGAAAAAGAAAAATATTGTTAAACTGGATGAGTTTCATTTATGTTTATTGAGAAAAGTTAAACGTGGACAAAATGAGAAAATTTTCAATTCCCATGTCAAAATTTCAAAATTTGGTTAAATGCAAAAATTTTACTTACATTTAAAAGGCAAAAAGGGAAAGAGCTTAAATTTTGTCATTCTGATTATTTTTTTATTACTACATTTACTTTGGTGACATATTATTTATTGTAAAATATTTTTCTTGCTAGAATTGGTTTCTCTTATTTATTTTTATTTAATTAGCCATATTATAAGAAACCATATGGTTTCTGTCACTGTGAATGTTACATTTACTGTATTGATTTGTAGACTAGCAGATCTATCCAAAATTTGAAAAGAGACTTAAAACAATCATTACCGTACATTCTAGTATTAAAACGCCTGTCAACAGGTCTGGAATTTTTAAGCTTGTTTTGCTGGGTATTAGCTGGGGTTCTTATATAATATTCTTAATTAATATATTAGTTCCCATATTTTTCTACTTTCGTGATGGTAAATTTTCACTTTTGTTTATTTCTAAAATTAAGTACCTCAAAGAAGACCTACAAAATTACCCGGGGTTTTCAGAATTGTATGCTAGTATGTGCATAATTACAAATTATTTTAAAATCCAAGAAGATGGAAAATTCAATTTACACCGAAACCTTAATAAACAAAACTTATTGTTAAGACTTCTGAATTCTTTTATTCACACATGAAGGGAAGTATTGCTCTTTTCAATGAATATATGAAAAACAAAGATTTCTAAACTGATGAGCCTCTTTCCAACAATAAATAAAAATTGCAAATGAGTGAAACTAATGGATTCGTAAAAAGGCACACCAACAGTGGAACAATNAGAGACAGATTCTACCCCATACACCCCCTATAGAGAGAAATATAGAAAAATCCTAAAACCTAGATTTTTAAATTAACAATGTTGTGGTATGAAAATCAAGTTAATATCTTAATCAGTTTGTGAGATATATCTAAAAAAGTGAAAATTAAAAAGTAATAAAAATGGGGGAGAGGGGCGGATTTTCAAAATCTCAAGTAGGCAGTGCTTTTCTTAGTGTTTAGAAGGTTGTATGTATAAATTTTCATCATGATGGCTTAAAACAAATTCATATTTGAATGATTAAAATTAAAACTTGGAAATTGAATTAGCAAAAATTTGAAAAGTAGTGGTGGGACGGGGGTGGATTTTAAATATCAAGTATGCACTGCTCTTCCCTGAGTTTTGAAGATTGAGTGTGCAAATTTTTCTCATGCTCAGATTAAAACTGTAGATTTGTATAAAAGACACCGCCTGAGACACTCATTCATTTGTTCTTCATAAATTGATGATAATAAATAGCAATGAAGTAAAAAATTTCAATTTAAATGTCTATTAACATGAAAGTAGTTTCATAAATTTACAATTGTATCCAATTATTAGGGTACAATTTCAACTTTGTGGTTCAAGACTGATGTTTAGTTACTGTTTTTCTTTTGTGATATATAATAGGAGCAACCTTTACAAGATGTTATGCAAGAGGCATTGAATACACACTTTCAAGGTTTGTGTTACCGAGAAAGAAATGCTGGACGTTCGATTGATGCCCACATGACAGACAAAGGTTTTAATGTTCAAATTGGAGTGCATCCTGAAACAGGTAGTTTTTGTTGTGATATTTTTATTGGAAGGAAATCTAGATTTGATATGTAGATGATGGAATAAATCTTTTATATTATTATTTTACAAATCAATACTGTACCATTCATCTATGTGGATGCAGGTTTTGTATTTGGAGGTAATTCGTATAATTGTGGAACATGGATGGACAAAATGGGTTCAAGTGATAAAGCAGAAATACGTGGCCGTCCTGCAACTCCCAGAGATGGAAGCGCAATTGAGCTGGTTGGCTTAAGCAAGCGTTGTCTTTCATGGTTAATGTCTCTTAATGAGAAGGGACACTTTCCATATTCATCAGTTTCACGTGAAAAGAGAGATGGTGTGTATCAGTGTATTAATGAAAATTCTTTGTTCTACCTAAACTATGTTGTATCCTTCTATATGCCAGTAATATTAACTGTTCTTTTTATATTAAATTTATTGTTTTTATTTAAGGGTCTGTTTTTACATGGACATATCGTCAATGGGAAGAAAAAATTACGGCAAACTTTGAGAGAAATTTCTATATTAATGTTGCTCCTGCTCCAGGAGAAGAAAGACCTGATTTAATTCATCAGAGAGGCATTTACAAGGATTCATACAGAGCCTCTCAACCATGGACTGACTTTCAACTTCGCTGCAATTTTCCCATTGCTATGGTGGTGGTAAGTTCAGAGAATAATTCTAAAAGTGTTTATGAAGTTTGAACTTTGATTTTATATTGATGGAACATCATAAGAGGTCTTAAAATACATTTTAAGTGAAAAACATGCTAAGTAAAAAGATCGTTGCTATGTTTTATATTTCTTTGATCAAATTAAATATTAAGTAGCTCTTAGATCTGCAAATCTTTTCTTGTAAGCTTATCTTGAAATTTTTAGGATAGAATAATTTTTTGAAACAATGCCTGCCTTGGAGTTCTTATTTTTATTATTCATTCACTTACAAGGAAAGGTCCCCAGGTGTACCTCACTGATTTTTTTGTATTTTGTAGATTTAAAAAAAATATTTGACACGTTTTTTTTTTCTTTTGTGTTAATTCGGCTGTATATGGGTAAAAACAACCCTTAAAGTTTACCCTGAAAAACATATTTTTGCTGTTTTCTTGAAAAGTATTGAAGATAACTTAATTAAACCAAGGTTACTTTTTTAGACCCTTAAAATCATATATTTTTTCTGCTAAGGGTTGCAACATCAACAGCTAAGGGTCGAGAAAACAGCAAAAATATGTTTTTCAGGGTAAACTTTAAGGGTTGTTTTTACCCATATATGGTCGAATTAGCATGCAAGAAAAAATATTTTGAATGCTTTTTTTGAAATCTACAAAATACCAAAAAAATGAAAAAAATTGGTGAGGTATACATGGGGACCTTTCCTTGTTAGTACATTAGTTTGTAGTAATTAACTGTCACCCATTAAATAGTTAATATTATAAGTTGTTGCTTTTTAGAAATGTTACTACTTAGCCCTCTTATAAAAGTAATGATCATGTTCATTGAGACTTGAATCATAAAAGATTTTATCAATATTGGAGGTTGAGAAAATTAATCTAAATGTATTGCTCAAAAAAAGTATTTTTTGTTTCATATTATGTTTTTAAGGCTCCTGAAATGTTTAATCCTGTCCATGCATGGACTGCTCTGAGAAAAGTAGAAGAAGTGCTTTTGGCCCCCTTGGGGATGAAGACCCTGGATCCTGCTGACTGGAATTACAGAGGAGATTATGACAACTCAAATGACACTGAGGATCCCCATGTAGCTCATGGATTTAACTACCATCAAGGACCAGTAAGTTGTTAATAACAGCAGAATGATTTTAGTAACAATTGTAGCATGTTAATGAAATACTACCATTAAAAGAGTGTAAAGTTTTAAATTTTCTTTTATTAAAAGCAATTTAATGTTAGGGAATTTTAATATTGTAATCAAATTTATAAAACATTTTCTTGCAGTCTAAACTCCAGCTGAAATTTTAATATTTTGAGGTTCAAAATATGTTGTACATCAAACAAATGAGAAGGAACATTAGTGTTGAGAAAATGAAAAAGTTTGGAGCATTTCAAATGGTTTTACTACTTCTATTCATATGAGCCACTATGGACTACATTCCTTTCAACTGGGTTTTCCTTTCTTCTTCTCTTTCCACCACTCCTTCATTTTTTCTCTATTCTTATCTTATCTTTCCTCCATCCATCTTGCACCTGTCTTTTTCCTAGGCTTTTCCTGGAAACCTTTACTCCTTTGCAATTTTTTTCGAAAGGTTATTCTTGATTGTATATCCTCTGACTAATATGAAGTTCTTCCATGTCTTTCTCAGTATCCTTAAACTGGGTATTATCCATTCTTAACTTTCCAAAATAATTAAACTATTTTTTTGTCAGTCTTTTGTCATCCATTCTTTTGAGGTGTCCATAAAAGGCACCTTTTCCTAATTGTGTCTGTAATTTTTTCAATGCATGAATAAATTTCTTTGTTTTGGTGTTTCCTGTACTCTTCTCCATCTTTTATTGGACCCTAAATTTTTGTGAGTAATTTCCTTTCAGTTATTTCTAATTGCTCCATTAATGTCTTCCTGTTCACAATAGGACACTCCTCAGCATATAGTGCTTCTGGGTGTATAACTGTTGAGTAATGCCTAATTTTGTGTTATGGGATATGAACTTCTTCTTGTATATGTCCTCAGTAAGGTGAGAGGCTATTTTCAACCTGCTGATTCTTGATTTCATGGCATTTTTTCTGAAACATTTTGTTCAATTATTTCACCTAAATATTTGAATTTGTCAGTTCTATCAATTTGGCCGTACTTCGTTTCAATTTTCTTAGGAGCTGTCTTAATATTTGTTATAAATTTTGTCTTTTGAAAAGAGATCTGGAGACCAATTTTTTTCTGCTTGCTCCTTCAGTAGTTCTATCTGTATAGTGGCTACCTCCACCGAGTCTGCTAGGATTGCGAGATCATCCACAAAAGCCAAACAATCTATAAGCAGGTTGTCTTTTTTTATGTCCCAGTCTAATTCCATTCTCCATTCTCTAATTACTTTTTCCAACACCCAGTTGATGAGAAGAGGTGAGAGAGCATCACCTAGTCAACCCCTATTTTAATTTCAAAAGATCTAGATATTTCTCCTCTAAATTTAACTTTGGAACGGGTGTTTGTTAGTGTTTCTTTAATTAATGCAGTTGTTTTGTTGTGTAATCCCATTTCTGCAAGAATTTTGAGTAGTGCATCCCTATCTATTGAATCTTATGCTTTTTTGAAGTCCACGAAAGTATTGACAAAACTTTTTTGCTCTTAATTTTAGATGTTTTACTATCAGTTTCAAGTTGAGAATTTGTTCCGCTCATGATCTACTTCTTCTAAAGTCTGCTTGGTATTCACCATTTTGTGGATCAACTCAAGCTGTTGCTCTGCTTGAGTTAATATTGCTTTAGGCAGTATTTTGTATGTAACTGGTAGAAGTGAAACACCTCAATAGTTATTTACATTAGTTTTATCCCCTTCTCATGTGTAGGGTGAACCAGTGCAGTTGTCCAATCTGGTGGAATCTTCTCTGTTGTCCAAATATTCTGAATAATTTCAGTCAGTTTGTTAATAGATTTGTCATTTGCTTGTTTCCAAAGTTTGGCTATTATCGAATCTTCCCTGGATGCCTTATTATTTTTTAGGTATTTAATTTCCTTAATCTCTTCTTTATTTGGATGAAGAGAGTCTGGATGTTGGTTAGAGATTTTAGTAAATTCATGTTCTGATGTAGGGTGTTCATTGTTTAGCAACTGTTCAAAGAAATTGCCAAGATCTCACAATTTTCCTTATTGGTATATGCTGTTTTCTCATTTTGATCTCTAAGGCACAGACTTGGTGGGGATTATTTATTTAAATTTATTTAAATTTGAACGTCTTGTACAAATTTCTTAATTTTGTTTGAATGTTTTGTACAAATTTTTTGGTCATTTGGAAATGATATTTGTGCTAGCTGATTTTCATTAAAATTTCGCTTCACATTTGTGATTTCTTTGGTGGTTTCCTTCCGAACCTCAATAATTCAGATCTATTCTATATTGTTTTCTGTGAATTCCACTTTTGCCATGCATGTTGTCTTCTGCGGATTGCTTCCTCCCACTCTAAATTTCACCATGCATGTTTCTTAACGTTGGTCAGAAGAGCAGTTTCTTTTGCTGTTTAAATTAAGGATTTCTTCAGTTGTTCCCAATTTTCCAGATTTTCTGTATCCAGTTTCTTTTTAAAAGTATCTTCCTGGTTGAGTTTTTCAGTGTCAAATTTTAAGATGGTTGGTTTATTTAGTCTCCTAATGTTCCTTGACTGGAGTTTGACTTTAATTTTTGACAGATAGTGGTCCGAATCTAAATGAGCATTTCTCAACACCCTTACATTCTTAATTTCTTTAGAGGACTTTCTAGATATTGCATTATTATCAATTTGATATTCACCTAAAAGAGGATTAGGAGAAGTCCATGCTTTTTGTTTTTGGCTCTGCAGAGTTCTATTAGTCTTTCATCATTCTTGTTGGTTCTTTTGTGTGCTGGGAAGTTTTCAACAATATTAGTGTACTTTTTTCTCTTCCTAGTTGTGCATTAAAATCTCCTAATAGTATTATAATTCAAATGGTTTTTATTTATTGAAATTATAATAAAGAATTTTGAATTAGCTTAATATTAAAATCTCTTCTATATAATTTTGAATGTGTATGTTTTAAATCAAGAAAAATATTGAACATTCATTGAAATATTGTAGCCATTATCTCCTCTTACATCTTTTCTCAGAACTTGAAAGAAGTGTGTTCCGAGAAAATGTGAAAGATGTGAGTACGACCGACATAATTAACTATATTTTATGGTAGTAACTCCTGTGCAAGTCTCTCAAAATATTTTTATGTTGCATTCTACTTATATTTTTATCTTCCTACAGGAATGGCTGTGGCCTGTGGGATTTTTCCTGCGAGCAAGACTCCATTTTGCCAGAGTCATCGGTGGTGAAGCAGAATTGCATCGTGTTGCTGCAAATACTCGAGCTCTTCTGGCTCGCCATTTCACTGCCCTTCAAAGTTCTCCTTGGCGAGGCCTTCCAGAGCTCACCAATAGCAATTGTGCATTCTGTCCTGGTAGTTGTACTACTCAGGCATGGAGTATGGGATGTTTGCTGGAGGTAGGGATATGTGTCATTAGTTTTATGTATGAAATATTTTTCTTCATATACTAACACAGTAAACTAGTGTTTAATATATTTATTAAGGTGTGGACTATGGATAGATTCCTGTTTTGAATATTTGATTTTCAATAACAAATATTAGATCTGATGAAATGGTAATTTTAATTTGTCACGATTAAATAAACATTTTTCTCTTATTTTTGTGATAGGTCCTTTATGATCTGTCACGTCTTGAGGATCGACCACCTCTCTCAGTAGAGCCAGTCAACAACTGACTCTACCGGAAGTGTGCGATTGCCACCGCACACACTCGTTCCTGTTTACACAGCACTGTTTACAGTGATAGATTCTTCAGGGAAGGCCAGACTCTCATAGGTGCCATTTTTCCTGAGCTCATCTTGGGCTTCAATGCAACCACACTGCCAAGAGTTGAATACAATCTCAAGCATTATTTGCCTATTCATCGAGTGCCATTCAATATGCTTGCCAACTTCTCAGGCCCCTTGTTACTTTCTAAATGTGCAGAAGCAGAAGAGAGTGGTGAATCTTTCGAGGGTGGTGGGTGTAATGCATCGACGTTGCCTTTGATTTCGTACACAGCTGCTTGTAGTTATGTGTATAGCGATAGCAGTTTGCTTTGGGAAAAGGCGTCCGTCGCCTTAGCGAGGGAACATTGCGGCGGATGGCGGCGGTGCGGGCGAGGAACGCGTGATCTGGAGGAGCATCGGCACGCTGTATCGCGAGTGTCGCGGTGCGAGCCGCGGCAGCGGCGACGGGAGGGCACGGTGGCGGTGATTGCGGCGCAGCACTACCGACGCTGCATCCACACGCCACCGGCACCACCCACGTCCACACCCACTCAGACCTCACCGACGTGGTCGCCCTCGCGCACTCGCCGATCCCCAGACGAGATCGTGGTGGCGGTGCACAGCGACGCGGATTCACAGCTGTTGCTTCCTCCGACGGCTGCGTCGCACGGCAGCGGCGAGGCCGACTCGGACGCTAGCGATGACTGCGGTGGCGCTAAGGCGGCCGCGGAGGCGCTCGCCATGCAACAGCAACACCAACAGCATCGACGCAGCTACACGCCGCTCGTGGCGGCTGGAGACATCGAACCTTGTCCGTTGCTGGTGCTGGAGCCGCTGTTGTTGGTGCAGGGGTCGGCCGCAGACTCTGGCGTTGGAGGCAGGCGCTCCCAACCCCGGCGTCGCAAAGAGCAACTATCGCCTTCGGAACAGCAGAAGGTGGCGCGCATCATGATAGGGTACACCCTCGCCTTTTTCCTGCTCGCTATCCTCACTTTCTACATTGTATATTTTGTGTGATTGTGGCGCTGCTGGGACGGCAGTTCTGCTTCAATCAGGCACTATATACGAAGTAGAGCAAGGTTTAGTGCAGTGGGATTTGATGTGGTGGACTTCATTTGGGCTTTTTTTTTTGTAGATGCCACTGCCATGAAGCACACTATGGAAATCAATGAATTGCTTAACCCCTGTGATATGCTGTTTTGTCGTGCATTGAGTGTTGATTAAATATTTGATTAAACTAGAGTGTTTTGTTTAATGGAATGGTAACTAGTTAGATATGTATTTAATGGTAAAATGTTAAAGAGTTGGACAAGGGTGTGTGCAGTTAAATAAATTAATCTTAAAATTATTAGTCATTTATGATATTAGTGTGAACTACTGCAATATTTTGTTATAATTCTCTTGTACTGTTTCATTTTAACAAAAGTTTTTATTTTTGAAATAATTATGTATGAACATTCTGGCATAGCAATAATTAGGTCTACATGTCTTTGTTTAAAATGTCTTGCTTTTATTATTGTCCATTTCTTAAGAAGTAGAATAATAATCTATTGACTCCAAATGTTCCAATAAAAAGTTGGATGTAATAACACTTGTAGTTGTAAAACATTGTAATTGCTTGAGTTCTTTTTATTCAAACATCACTGTATGCTGTAAGGTACTCTACTTGTATTGTCGTGCAAATCTCTGACCCCTATGATGCTATTGTATTACTATTGAGTGCATGAATATCTTGCTTGGGCACCTTTTATGTATGTTACATACACTTTACTTGGCATACATTGTATTAACAAAGCACATATAGTACTATTAGTCTATCCAGTCTTTTCTCAATTTATTAATTAATAATCATTGCATGGTGATTGAAATAATCAGTTGCTACAGGAAAAAAACTTTGTTTGTAATGTCATGCTTGTCCAAAAATGTATCGACAATATTTTATCCTTTGGGGTTCTGAGGTATGACAAGAATAATTAACTCATTGGTTAATTTACACAAATGATAGTATAAATTAATTTTTGTCATAACTTTTTAGAACCACTAAAGTTGACAAAATATTGTTGAATTTTGTTTTGTCACTGAAGATACTGTTAATAGAAAGTGTATATCTTGTGGTAACTTATTACTTTAATTAACATTTCAGTGATTAGGTTCCACAATCTTTCTGCTGCCACCACCATTCAAGATACATTAATAATCTTGTAGTTCTCATATTCTGTTAATTAAAGGTAAAAAATCCATTACCCTATAGCAAATCAAGTATTATTTTGTAATCAGAAATCTTATTCACTACTCATAGTCCTTTCTTTCCTACTTTTTTAAAATTCTTATCGTTTTCCTTAATTCTTTTCTTTTCATCTTCGATCAATTCATTTGTTTAATCTTAATATTTTGCAATTGTTATTTCTCTTCTTGTTAACCTTTTGCACTATAATATATGGTATTTTAGATTTTTAATTTGACTTTTTTTGTTGTATTTGTATTGAATTAATTGTAGAGAATTGATAACCACGCTTAAAATATTTCTTCTTTATTTGCCTAAATCAAAGGTGGGTTTTTGAAGAATGGTACAAAAAAATTATATAGCTATAAATAATCCAGTAATTTTATATGTAGATGTTATTTACACTAAATAATCTGTGATGGTAAATTTTATGAAGCTCTATTATTATAACACACTTTATTTTCTTTGTTATAATGTTTTTATTAACATAATGATGAGATATTTGGAAATGATTTGTTTTTGTTTCTTTAACATGATTTTTCAAATTTTATGCATTCATAATTTCATGGCTACTTGTTCTTTATCTATGGACTGAAATTTTAATGACTTTACTCATATTGTTCTTGAATCTGCTTCGCTTGCAATTTTTAATGTAAAATATCCAAGTAGCATCTCACCTGAGAAAGAAATAATGTTATTAACATATTAACCATGTTAACATGAAATGTGGTAGCATTATTTACAGAATTTTACCTTTTTTCACATTTATAATTATTAGATTTGAATTGGGTCTAAATGATAGTTATTTACTGATGCAAGTCAACTTTTTCATATTTGTAATTATTCCAGTCTCAAATAAAAGCTTTAGTTTGTGGTATATGATGTTAATATGTTTTAATAAAATATACCTAATATATTAGGAAATGGAAAATAGGGAGACAATATATAATATTACATTATTAAAATACAAATAACTAGGATTCATTCAGGTTCATGTAAATTAAATATACATGTGTTTTGTGCATTTTGGTCTGAAAGCTACACAAACCTTTTTAATTTTGCCATATTGTTCATAGAATATTTTTATTGTTCCTTGCTCCTTTTCATTTTTCTAACATCGAGATTTACTGAATGCTAAATGCTTTGACACAAGGATTGTTTGATATTATAGATTGCAATGTTATGATGTATTTCAGGTTTTCGTACTTATGAAGTTAATTTATGTTATGATGAAGTTAATTTTTGTTACAAAAATTGAATCACATTTAAATATCTCTCAAGAATGATCACTATTACCTCAAAACTACTATTCCTAGAAAACTCAATTTTACAATTGAGAAGGACATGAATTCATGAACAAAGTTCTGGCTTCAGTGTTAAAAAATGTATTAAAAATATTTGAAAGTATTATGTTTTTCCAGTTACCTTTTCTAGTATGGACAAGCCTAAGCTTCACATCTGATTATATTTCTAGACTAATAATATAATTTATCCCTTCTTAATATATGTTATAATGTAGGGTTCTTTATTTTTATAATTAAAAAATTGTCTGAAAGTGGTCTGTATATAGTTTCTTCTTTGGAAAGGGCTAGTGTATGGTCAAGTGGGAAATTAAAAGTCGAGTCTTTCAGTGATAGAAATTTAGGACTATATCTCATAAAATAAAATTAGTAAATTTGTTCCGAAAAATTTGTCTTCTTGACTATTCATTTTTTTCTTCTTAGAGTTGTTGAGAAGTGTTAAACAAAAATTTTCTTTTTCAAGTATTTACATTATATAGTTATACCCATTAGAGTAAAATATGAAAAATACTATCCAGTAGTATAAAATTTAAAATATTCTTAACATACAACAATTATTTTGTAATATTATCCTATTGATTGGAACAGAATCAAAAGAAAGACATTTGGAGGAATATTTACCCATTCATTTAAACATGAAGCGATTGAAAAGATTCTTTTTTGTTGTTGGACATTGTTCATGATCTTTTTTTGTTTGAACATTTGAGAAGAGTATTTGTGTATAGCAATAAGTCAAATTCTTACTTTCTACATGTACAGGCTGGATTTCAGTACTAGGTTATAAGATAATTTATCCAATTTGGTGCTACCATTTGGTCATTAGGATAAGAGAATAAGGTATGTACAAAGTACATACCAATAAAAATGAAGAAATACTGCTGTCCTGATCTTCCTATGGACAAGACTTGGGAAAAGGAAACATTTAACTGAAGGTTCTTTTATCATTTGTTTTCCTCATGAGATATTGGTTATTATGATATGAATAAGCATGCACGTTTTGAGTAGTATAACATTTGTGAAGAAAGGAATATCTTTTTTAATTGAAATTTTGAATTTCTTAACTAGTAAAATAATGAATTCTGTATTTTGAGTTTTTAGTGAAATAAGAATTCCAATTGGTCAAAAATTTGGTTACAATTTTACATAGTTGAATAAGTTGGGAAATATTGCATATTTGCCTTCCTATGAAGAAGATTATAGAACACTAATGTGCCGTTTCAATATTCTTGACAGTTATGTGAAGCAATGGTGTGCACATATGAATTGTTGTGATTAATTACTAAATAAGCTAATCCATTAATCTATATTTTCTGTATGAGAGAATGTGCAAATCGTAGCTGTATTGGCATTATGTATTATGTAATTTTATAACCTTAAAATTGTAATGGTAAAATTAATTTTATTATTATATTTTGTTTGATGATGATAATACTGATTTTGTACATGTAATCTGTTTTGTAAAGTATCTAGTCATTTGTTATTTGAATAATTGTGTTAATTATTTGTTCTTTATGTTTTTAAACTTGAAGAGATGTACATTGATGGAATGTTTCAATTGATTTTTCTTTTCTTAAAATTTGTCATTTATATTTTATAATTTGTTTGGAGGAAAAAAAGATATTTAAGAACAAAGCATCACTTGATTCTTTGTCTAGTTTACTTCTATGAAATTTTGTGAAACTTAGAAAGTAGTTTATAAAACAAGTATACTCATCAAAGGGTATTTCTTTCTTTCGTTGGTTAAATTCTTCTTTGACATTGACTTCAATTTGTAGTGGGAATATTAAGACTGCTCTCACATTTAAAAAAATGTTATTCATAAACTGGCATATATTTTTGAATTGTACTCTTATTTTGGAGGAATTTATGTATGTTATGGTTTTATTAGATACCTTTGTGGAAACAAAACAATCAGATTATTTGTCATGACAACGAGGCTGTGACATTCAGTCTATCAAGGAATAAATAATTACAGTTTATGTATTTCAAATTCTCTCTATGAAATTGAAATAAAATTATTAAGAGAAACTTTCAAGAAAAATACTTTGCTATGTGATTTATTTGACTTGTTTTTGGCTCAAATTTTAACCATGCGGTCTCTGGGTCAGAATCAAGGTACTACTAGTATGTAAACATAACCCTTATATTTTTATTACCTAGCGAAACATACATTTCCTACCTTTCTAGATTATACGGAAAGAACTGAATACATTCAACGATTGACTAACACAGATGGGTTATTTCAGTCTCCCATTGACATAAATATCAAGGACAAAGTTGATATTGATCTCCCAGAACTCTATTGGGATAATTATGGGCGAATACCGGCTAAAATGAAGATTTGTAATAATGGCCATACAGGTGTTTAGCTAATTTAATCCTGTTCAAAATATATTTCAAAATAATTAAATGAAATATTTATGTAGGAATGAATAAAATGAAAAACATTTGCCTATGTATGAAGAACCAACAGAATTTGTTCTATTCATGTATTTACTTCAGTATCCTTTGGTAATTAAATACTTCATGTTACAGTTCTGGTAAGTGCTTCATGGAAAGATAATGATAGACCTGTTCTGTCATCTGGTCCTTTATTAGAAAGTTATACATTTTCCCAGATGCATTTTCACTGGGGACAAACAGATGATGAGGGAAGTGAACATACTGTTGAAGACCAATGGTAAATTGTAAAATTATATGTTTAAAAAAATTCGTAAATTATTATTCAAAAATTGTTGGAAATTTTCAAATATCATTTTTTTAAATAGTATGTATGTATGTATTCATAGTGCTCCCAATCATATTTGATCCTATATTTAGTCAAATAGAAGTGTGTGGAACCTTCTGGAAATTTGTTGTAATGAAATATTAGAGGAAACTAATATGGTGGCAACTTTATATAGGAGCTGTCTGCATGTCCAGCAATAGCAATATTGTGAACGTGTATGTTTGTGATGAAGACACCACATTCTGTGTGTCTACTTTTCAGTCAATTCACCTTCCCGGTTCCAAAACTTCAGGGTAGAAGTGAATGGGATGCAGTAAGAGAAAGGAAGAGGGTTTTTACTATTTAGATGCACAGTCCTCAGGTGTTTAATAATTTTTTAATAAACATTTGATTTAAAGAAATATTCAAAAATGTTGCAATAAAAAAATAAGAAAAACCGAAATAATTTTTCTTTAGTTTGTGTGTATAATTCATACTTATGGGCAACACCAAATTAAATTGTTGGGATAAAAATAGACATTTTCTTATTTTAAAAAAATTATGCTTCAAATTAAATATTGTGATTATTTATTTAAGGAATTCATAATATAGTGGTTCATTTTGAGTAATTTTTAATTAACATTTTGTATTACATTTAATTCATAATAATCATATTTCAGTTTTCCTCTGGAATTACATGTGGTACATTTTAAAGCCACCTATGCCAATCAGCAAGATGCAATGGAGCAGAAAGATGGATTAGTTGTTGCAGTTTACTTTTTTAATGTAAGCTTTGTCTGATAATTTTTTATTGTTTTGGATTATGCTAAAAAGATAATATTCAAAGTTGAAGGTGAAGCACTTTCTTTTGAGTGTTTTAATGGCTTTTCATATGATACCTGAATCAATGTAGCTACATTGAGGCAACATTCATAGTGAAAAACTTCGTAGACCATCGGTTAAATTCCTTTTTCAGAAGAAATTAATATTTTCATGAGTAAATTTGTTCAAACATAATGAATATAAAAATTCTACGTGTTTCTCTAACGGCAAATTTGAGAAATTGCAAATGAGAAGCTTAATGTAAATACGAAGTAAAATGGGTAGTACACTTTTATCCCTTCAAAATTGTATTATGGCTGTCTTACGAATTGAATGCCACTAATGCATTTTTTTAAAATATCAAATACACATTAAGTTTATTGACTATATTGAACTGTTTAAACATTTTTCCTTTCATTACACATTATTTTAAATTACCACCACTAGCTCCAGCAGTCTATATGTCAATATGAAGGATATATACATCTGCCATGTTAAATGATGTGGTGAAAGATGTGTGTTAGAGCCAATCTTAATTCCACAGATTATAGAAGGTACTTAATATAATGTGTCTTAATTCATAATTTTCTCACTCACTCATTTTTTTCTTCTTGTTCGTAATGTGTTATCATGATAAGAGGCTAAGTTTAAACATCATGAATTACATTAATAGCTTTTGACATCATTTAGTAACTTAATTTATTATCCCTCACATGGTCACATAGTTTGCCACCGCTTTTTTTGAAAAAGTTTATTTATTTTTTGAAACATTTTTGCTGTTTATAACTGTTGATAAAGCTGATTACAAAATCTAGTGTGACCATATATGTCAATTATTTTAGCAGAAACTTTAAAATGTCCTAAATCCCCAAAATGTCATTATGTACTGCTGTTTTTATTGAAGTGACTTATAGGGTGTTCCATTCACAACCTAGTAAAGTGATGTTATTAAGAATACAGTAAATATTGTTTACCTGCAACTTTACTCAGTCTGCATACTGTACATTACATTACATTAATTCCTGTCGCTCCTCTTGGAGCATAGGGCTTCCGTGAAACACTCACATCAGGTCCTGTTGTTGGCTAGCTTCTTTACTTCATTCCATGTCTTTCCCATTCCCAGGCATTCCTCCTCGATCGCCCTCTTCTAGGTCGTCTTCGGACGGCCACGTTTTCGAGGTCCTTGTGGGTTCCAGTCAAGGGCCATCTTCTCAATGGCTCCAGTAGGTTTCCTCGGGGTATGTCCTAACCAAAGTCACTTTCTCTCCTTTACCTATATTTCAATTGGCTGCTGGTTCGTTACCTCCCATAGATCTTTATTTGATATGAGGTTCGGCTATATTCGATTGATAATACTTCGTAAACAGCGATTCATGAAGACTTGCAGTTGTTTATTAGTCTTCTGCATGACCTTCCAGGTATCACAACCGTAAAGGAGAACGGACTTAACATTTGTGTTAAAAAGTCGTTTACTTTCCTAATGCGGCTCTTAACGTCCTCTTCCGCTCCTCCAGTTACAGTGGCAATACTTCCCAGATATAGGAAGGAGTCTATTTGTTCTATATCTTTATCGTGCATAGACAATTTGTCATCAATCTTAGAATTGACCCTCATCTCTTTGGTCTTATTTATATTTATTCTAAACCCTGCGACTTCTGCCTCTTCCTCCAACCGCTTAAATTTCTTTTTTATATCTTTGAACCTTCTAGCTTATCTTACAAGCCCCACTGAATCCCTCTTTTCTGACCTGTATTCACTCTTCTCATCACACCATCCAATAAAAGTAGAAACAGTGTTGGAGAAACAATACCACCCTACCGAACTCCTGATGTCTTTCTGATCCTGAGGATATTTCGTGGTACACCATATTCTTCAAGTGTTTGCCACATAAAGTCTTCTACTGAGAGAGTCAAAGGCCTTCTCAAAATCGATAAAGCTAAGATATAAGGTGTTTTTCCATTCTGTACTCTGTTCCAAGATGATTCTTAAGGTATTTATGAGGTCAACACAAATGCGACTCTTGTAATTCATCTCCAATTGTCACATTTTGTAATATCCCCTTTCTTTGAATGGAAAAATGGCTTGATAGTCAAAATTCCAGACGGTAGCTTCTCATTCCAGATCTTCTCAAATAGTGGGTGCAGTAATTTTGCTGACGTCTCAATGTCCACAGTAAATATATCTGGTGCAATATTATCCACACCTGGAGCTTTTATCTGTTACAAGGACTTCGTTATTTCTGCACAGTTTGGAGGGTGTAACTTTATTCTAAGATCGCCATCTACAGGCTCCACTTGTTGGTTCACTATCTGTTCTGAACCTTTATTAAGCACCTCGCAGGAATGTTCCTTCCATCTTCCAAGCAGTTGTTCTTGGGTGGTCAGTAGTTCACCTCTCTTATTTCTAACAGGTTTATTCCTCACAAAACCTCTCTTAGATAGATTTTTGTGATACTGTACAGTTCTTTAGCATCTCCCCTCACCGATGCCTCTTCTGCTTTCCGTGCCTGTTCATCCACCCACTGTACGTCATCTTCCCTCACACTTCTCTTCACGCTCTTATCAGCTTCTGCATATTCTCTCTGTGCTGCCGTCTTTTTTATCTCTTGTTCTACTCGTGTTCACCTTTGCCTTAACTTGTTTTCTGGCCTCTATCTTCCAAGTACCATCAGATATCCATTCCTTCCTAGAATAATAATGGTATCCAAGTACATTTCTACTTACTTCCAAGTACACATCCTTAATGTTTTCCCATGAAGTTTCAACATTCATCTCCGATTCTGGTATAGGTTCAGGTTCTACAGCAAGGGATTCAAAATGATTCCTTAGTTCCATCTGAAATTCTTTCGTCTTGTCTCCATTTTGCAATTTTCCCATATCAAACTTGTTTCGTCTTTCAAATTTATTTCCTCTAGCCACAATTTTTATTTTAAATTCTGCAACAACCAAGTGGTGGTCACTTCCAATATCTGCCCTTCTTTTATTTCTTACATCAGTCAATGATCTTCTAAACTTTCTGCATATGGCATTGTGATCTATCTGGTTCTCTGTATCATGATTGGCGATACCCAAGTGACTATGTGATACTGTTTATGTGGGAACAGTGTGTCACCCACTACCAGATGGTGGCTGGCACAGAAGTCACAGAATAGTTCCCCATTTTCATTCGATTTGCCATCTCATGCACTCCCATAATTTGTTCTATCCCATCGTTGTTAGAACCTACCTTGGTATTAAAATCTCCCATCACCATAATAATATCCCTTTTTCCCACTTTCTTGATAGTCTCGTTCAAATGGCAGTAGAATTATTCCTTTTCTCTCAGACGTATTTGTGGGAGCATAACACTGGAGAACAGTCACATTTCGAACACGGGTTCTAAATCGTGCTATCATCAGTCTTTCCTGGTAGCAGGCAGCTCACACACGGAAGCACTCGCTCCAACTAGACGCTTGAGACACTCGTGGCACAAGAAAATAACGAAGAACGTTCTAGTTTTAAAATTATCGAAGATCGTCCTCGATCTAGAACATATTGCCACCACTCCCCCACGTTCAAGATATTTTTCATACTTAACATACGTAAGAAATATAGAAATGCACACAGTTTCCTAAGACATAAGAAATACATAAACAACACATAGTATACATGCACATAAAAAATACATAAACAGCACATAGTTCATACACATATAGTATACACATAAGAAATACGTAAACACAAAAAGGAACTTTCGAACACATTGAAACTTAACATTATTCCCAGAATACTAGCAAATTTAGCAGTAGTCGGGGCAAGCAGGATTGTAGTTGAAACATTCGCTACATTTTCCCCAGTGTCAATGTACTCAAATTTGACAAAATTCTCTCCCACAACAGATTGTAACACTCGGACTTCTACAACACAATGCCTAGTCCTCTTGGATGTTACCTCTCCTTTAGAAATCAGAATATCCCCTATGTTGTCTGCATATACTGTATATGGTTGATACATGAATCTCTCCTGACCAACATCCTTCAGAAGTACATTCAACCGTGTATGATCTCTGAGAACATTCACAACGGACACATCCTCAGCCTCATTGTTATTGGCAGAAAATCTACTTTGAGTGACACTTTTCCTAATTATAGCGGCTCCAGCTAACAAAATTACATATCCAGTAATAGACTTTGGATTATCAATGTCTCTAGACCAACTCGCATCTGGGTCATTCCATGTCAAGTGGCCTAGTTTTGAAAATCATCCCCACTCGACCATCTTCAATTTTGCTGAAATTTTGTGTAGCTGTAAATATGTGTTTTAAAGAACGTTCTGTGAAATTTTAGCTCCTGATCTTAAATATTAGAGGCAGCACAGCCTTCTCTATGGAGGTCCGTCTGACAACGTCTCTTCGGCTGCGAAGATTCTGCAAAGTTTCACGCTCTCTCGTAGCTCATCCAGATTAGCTATGATGCTGAAATTTGACATAATAAATCAACTTTTTCTAGTGAACATGAAAAAATTAGAATTAATGCACATAAAACAACATACAGTCCACAATTTAACCTCAAAATGGCTCCGAAATCACTTTGCGCGATGTTTGTGCCATACTTTGACAACATATAACTATAGAACTATAATTACTAGTAACTTGTTCTTTTACCTCAAGACTAATCAGCCTTAATACATTGCACTGCTAAAGTATCAGATTATTAGCTTGCATATTTGAGAAAATATTTGACCACAAAATTGATGTAAAACATAAGAAAGCCAAATATCTCAAAAAGTCAATTATCTCCAAAAGGAAATTATTTAATTTAGTTCATTTTTGTATCAATTGAAGAGCAGATGTTTCTCTACTAGAATCATCTTGTTTTGTTTTGGTGTGTTTTAGTTATAGCAGTAGAAATGCTCTGAACAGTCACTTTTTATCCCGCGCGATGGAAATTAATTTCATATACATAATCCTTGCGTTGGTCCATGGTGGCTCTGCCACTACCAGTTCATAAGAATTGCAATTATAATCCTGTTGAAGATTATGAGCTTGTCAATTCTATCAAGAATTGGTAACCCCATCGCCTAGGGGTCACACCCGATAGCCGTGCAAGGCCAGCCACGGGCGGTCTCTTTAGTACAGGTTCCGAAACCTGGTTGTGGGTATCTTTCCAAGGATCCCAAGCCTTATGTTGAATGGGTTTCTTGCCAAGGTTCCCAAACCTGGAGGTGGGTATCTTCTGTTGGTTCCCAAGCCAAAGCCATAACACTACATTCATTTAGATGGATCAGCAGCTCAATACAAAAATTTCAAGAATTTCCTCAACTTGTGTCACCACCAGGCTGATTTTGGTATCAGTGCTGAATGGATTTACTTTGGCACTAGCCATGGTAAGTCACCATGTGATGGAATTGGTGGAACGGCTAAGAGGTTGGCTGCTCGCGCAAGTTTTCAACGTCCAACTGAAAGGCAAATCTTGACTGCAGTTAACTTATTCAACTTTTGCAATGAGCATCTGAAAGGAATAAAATTCTTCTTTGTTCAAAGAGACAAAATAGAGGAAATAAGGATGGCTCAAGAAAAAAGATTCAAAGATGGACGTACTATTGCAGGAACACGAGATAACCATCAATTTGTGCCAATCAATGATAAGCAGATTCGTGTCTCAAGAGTATCAAATGACACATCATCTTTCATTTCAAATGTAGATCATTCCACTGGAATGGATTTGCCCTATGTGCCAGTTGCAAATCTCCAGCCAGGACAATATGTAGCCTGCATTTACGATTCTCTTCCCCGTGTGTGGGACTCGTCGAATATCTCGAACATACCCACTAAAAGACCCTCCTGAATTCAACAAATATCTAAATACAAAGATGAAAGAAAAGAAAAGGAAAAAAGTGCTGAACATATTGTATCCTACAAAAGGAAAAAATTCTAAAAAATTATAATTTTCAAATTACCAAGGATCAAAGGAAAGAAGACAGGGAAGAGGAAACAATAATGCAAATTCTAACCCTCCAGAGAACTTGTGGGAGGAGCCCCGATCTACTCATAAAAAACAATAGTTTATTAACATTAACCGCTTCATTTCCGAGTACTGTTAGTAAATCTGCAGCCAGACCAATTTGTCTCCGTATTCTAGAGTATTTTCTGCAATCAGTTAGTAGGTGACGCACTGTCAGAGAAGAGCTACACTCCTCACAAACGGGTTCATTATCAAGTGGTGAGAGATACCGATGATTGAGAGGACAATGTCCTATGCGCAGACGGGTCAGCAAGACCTCGTCGCGCCTGACTGACCTCCAGGAACTGCTCCATGATTTAACAGAGGATTTGATAAGTCGGAGCTTATTCCCTTCTACAGCCAACCATTCATTGTTCCATTCACTCAGAATCCTTGTCTTGTCTTGAAGGAGATCCCTTATTGGAATAGTGAAGAAAACCACGCAATTCTTGCGGTACGCCGCCTTCACAAAAACGTCTGCTTAATCATTTCCTCTGAGAAAAGCACATCCTGGATGTTCTGGATCAGCTTATTAGCTGGATACATCGTCTGGATTGCTTGAAGGGCACTTAGAGAATCAGAACAAATCAGGAAATTTGATCCGCGGGAGCACTTTGTTGATCGCAATGCTCATGGTAGCACTCAGCGGTGTAAACGCTACGCAGGTCGTCAAGAAGGTAACCACAGGTCTTAGGGGAACACCACGGAACAGCCGACCCCATCAGCCAGCTTCGACCCGTCTGTAAACACAGGGATATGGTCCCGGTGTTTGTCGAGGAGAGGTGAAAGTATACCCTCAACATCGGAGCTGGAGTGTTCTTTTTGTCATGATGCAGAAGATCGAAAATAATCTGCAGCTTGTGTAAACCCCAAGGAGGAGACTTACTAAAACCTTGGTGAAAAACATTAGGTGTGCGTATGTTTAAGGTTTCTAAAATTTGTTTGGAGCGATATCCAAAAGGTTTGGTTGATCTCAGTCTGTTGTTGTAGAAACGGATGAAAGAAGAGGAAGGATGAAAAACCGCGTTGTGCACCAGATTGTCGGGTAAGGTTTGCACGTGGCAAAAGTGTCGTAGCATGAGGAGTTGCCGCCGGAGGTAAAGAGATGATTCGCCACTCGGCATACAAACTCGGAATGGGACTAGTGCGGTAGGCTCCCGTAACTAGTCGAATTCCTGCATGGTGAACACTATCCAACTTCTTTAAATAGCTTGCACTAGCAGAGCTATATACAACGCAGCCATAATCGAGTCGAGATCTTATGAATGCTCGATAAAACTGGTGCAATGAGGTTCCAATCAGCGCCCCATTCCCTGCTACTCAGGCACTTCAATAGATTCAAAGACATTAATATTCTCGCTCTTACTTCAGTCAGATGTTCAATCCAATTCAGTCTCTGATCAAAGATTAGACCCAAGAATTTTACAGAAGGATAGAATTTTAGAACGTTTCCTATGACGACGTGAGGTTCTGCCAGAAGGCTTGATCGCCTATTGAAAAGAACACAACGTGTTTTTTTAGCAGAGAAACGAAAGCCAGTCCTCTTCGACCAGTGATATAATCTACTGAGGACGAGTTGGATTTGTCGCTCCGCATCTGTGACACTGTGATGAACAAAAGATTGCAGTCGTGGACAAAAAGAGAGTGTAGGTCAGGATTCTTTACAGTGGATGTTATGCTGTTTATGGCCACTGCAAATAAAGTCACATTCAGGATACACACCACAGGTCACAATCATGGTATTCAACAAGGGTAGGGGAGGCAGAACGTACACTGACGTCTAGCGCGAAAGTGACAGTAGTTCTCCCCCGACCGCCACGAGCGGCGGCTTTATATAACCCTATACTGCTATTCACCAGTTTGGAAGTGCCGCGTCACTCGCTTGGCAACGCGGGTGCCCACTCTCTGCGTCTAAGCGACAACACAATTTTCAACTACGTACTCGATTACAGACACTTCTCCAAAACAGATTTTTCTTCACCATTCTCTTCCTCATTTTCATTATCAATATTAGCACAAATTAATTCAATAATCACTATCAAAAAAATTTTCTTTACACATTTTTCTTTCAAAAATATTACCTCGGAACTTAGCATGCATTAGTACACAACACATTCTTCTTTCAGATCCCATAGCGTATACCCCCATCTATCTTTGGGATACCCTAGGATACATTCAAGGGCACGAGGTTTTACTTTGTCTCCTTTTACATTTTTATTTGAGTGCCCAGACCCAACACCCAAATACTTTTAGTCTCTTAATTTCTTAATGGGCAAGTACCTTATGAAAAAACAGCTGATAAGGTATAGCCACCTCACTTTAGATGGACGCATATTTTTAACATGACAAGCAGTGACTACAGCCTCTTCCCAGAAGGACACAGACACGCCTGCATGTATTACCATGCACCGTGTACTAGTCTCTAACTGTTGGTTAAATCTTTCAGCTACCCCCATTTGCTGATAGGCTCCTGCAATACTCAACCTCCTTTTAATGCCATGTTTGTTAAGATAATCACTGAACCCTTTATTAATGTATTCATCCCCTCCATGAGATTGGAAACATTATTTTATGGCCTGTCAACTCTACTCTTAAAGCTTACAAAACAGGCAAAGGCATCACTTTCTCTCTCTAACACTTCCACTTCACTATATCTGGAAAAATCGTCTGTGAAAGACACAAAGTATTTGGCACCATTTATAGATTCTGGAATCATATAACACACATCTGAGTACACTAAATCGCAGTACATCTCTCTTCTCTCTCAAGAAACGGTAGCCTCGTCGCTCTTCCCATGAAGCAGGTGTCGCACTCGCCCACTTGACCTCTGGGAATGATGTCGCTGTAAGGAAGGTTGTCAGCGTGGGCAAAGCGCTGATGCCACACTTCCCTAGTTACATCCGCCTTGTCTTGATTGACACACCAGAAGATGTCATTTCTTGAACATTCTGAATCTTCTCCAGGGTAGCTTTGGGTTTACCAGTCCACAGACACGGCATACAAGTCACCTTCTTCTTCTGGAAATGCTTGGAAAATCTCTTGATTGTCAATCTTGTCAAAACTAATGAAAACCCCATTGTCAATTATGCACTTTATTCCCTTTTTCTCTAGAGCTCTCACAGAGATTAAATTGTCATTTCCATCTTGTACCCAGTACACTTTTGAAATTTAAGCAGCCACCCTCCGCATCTATCAATTAGTCTCATGGTAACAGTGCCCACTCCCTTTACCTCACACGTTTCACTCTTCTTTGTCACTGACATCTTTTCACTCGCTCACCGGAAATCGTGTAGTGTACGAAAAGGAATTGCATCCAATGTCCAACACCCAACGGTAAGGATCACTGACATCATGTTCCTCACTCACAAGACCCACTAGACCTTTACATTTTACCGTTTTATTTCCAATTGACCATACACTTTCAACGTGAGCTTCACGTTTCTTCATGTCGCTCATTCTTGCACTCGAATCTCCACTGGCTCCAACTTTATCTTCATTGCCCTTTCCACTGTTTTTGGATAAATGTCCCTCTTGACCACATCTGTAACATAATTCCCTCTGGACTTAGCTTCGAGAACTCTAGGGCACTCCTTGACGTAATACCGGGGGTGGTGACAAGCATGACATTCTCTCGGTTTGTCAGCACTGTTCATATTATTTGAAAAACCTTGAACTAGTATCATTGACGCAAACCCCTTTAGGTCAGCTCTAGCTTGCCTGCGTTCACATTCCATTTCTATTTTGACCTCCTCGTTGTATACTTATATCGGAATGAAATTCTTGATGTCTCTCGTCAACTATCTCACACAGTCTTTATAGCTGGGTGGTAGCCCCATTCACACTATGAGCGCAACTGTTCTATCGCTGAACGTCACCATGCCAGACTCACGATGGGCAGACACAACTTTCTTGACATATTCGGTCACTGGAGTCTTGTTGTCCTTCTCCATCCGCATTAGAGCCGTCATCATCAGTAGTTGCTGTAACTCGTCCCTCACTACAAATGCACTTTTGAAGATCTCATGCTTCCTTCGCGCTCTTAAGATGACCGACGCTCTCCAGATGAATGTCTTCCACTGATCCCCTGATAAAGGCGAGGGCCTTCTTGTTTTTGTTTTTCTCCTCAGTACTACAATCTTCTAATTTCGTTTCGGTCCACCCGTCCTCCACGGCTTGTCACAAATCGTTACTGTGCAAAATTGATTGCACCTGACAAGACCAGGCATAATAGTTACTACTGCCTAGTTTCATGATGATCTCCTTAATCTCCATTTTGTAAAGAAAAACGCACAACCTAAAAACTCGGTACCAGTACTAAACTATCACAACAATTGACTTAATCTCACTCGGTCTGACTATTCTCATCAATTCTTACTCGAACTGCGGCTTCTGGGCCCATAACCTGTTATTAGGCAGTTCACACACGGAAGCACTCGCAGCAACTAGGTGCTTTAGGCACTCGTGGCACACTGATAGAAAAGAACGAAGAACATTCTTGTTTTTAAAATATCGAAGAGCGTCCTCGATCTCTCGATCTTGAACATATTGCCAACATTTTCGAGATAGGTTTCCAACTTAAAAAGCTATTCCGTGCGGTTTCGCTCAATAGGAATCCCACCCCCTCTTTATGTTCAACATCTTCCCTCGTTTGACCAGAATAATAGAATGTGTTCCTCTTAAAAGTTTGTACTTCTCCAAAATCTTTACACCGTACTTCACTTAACCTAAAAATGTCCAGCGTCTTCCATCCGCTTATCCAGTAGCCTTAATCTACAGCTGTCTTTTAAAGTTCTGACGTTCCAAAAGCCAATTCTCGTTTTCCGTTTCATGCCAAAAGTCAACTTATTATCCGTCTGATTGCGTTTCACTTCAATTTCTTTAATAGTGGTTGAGTTTAGGACTGTGCGAGTTATTAGCCCACATCAGACCGATCTTGGTGGTGGGGTTGTCACCTAAACCTCCAAGCTTGCTTGCTGTTTTCTATCGGGTGTTGCCTCCCTTAGCCTTTGGGGATCCGTCTCCTCCTACAAGGCAGTAGGTGGAAGGATTTATGGATAGGTGTTAGGAAGATGGGATAAGTAAAGGAAGGGAGAACGCCTGGTTAGCATTGAAAGGTCGTTGTGGTACACGCTTTGTCTGACTCGTCCGCTGAGACCTGTCCGGCTTGGGAGAACCTTCCAGTAGCTACGCTACCGCTGGCATAAACCTCAGCTTCTTCAAAACGCTCACACCCTCGCCACCCGCACGGATGGCATCGACCCTGCGATATACGTGGGTACAGGATGTCTGCTCCTTCAAAACAAAGGGTCGATGGTGCGCATGGCGCGAGGCGGACGCTGGGCGTATTGCGCTGAGGAGGTGGCGAAGCTCGTCGACGAAGGCGGACTGGCAGACGGGCGCGCCTTGCGGAGTGAAGAACTCCCCAGGGAGTCGCAACGTTGCCCCGAAGACCATCTTCGCTGGAGGTCCTGGAGGTCCTCTTTGAACGTTGTTCGGAGGCCGAGAAGAACCGTTGGCAGAGCTTGTGGTCAGGGAGTTTGCGGGCAGCGTCTCAGCGCCGCTTTGAGTGTTCGGTGCATCCGCTCCACCATTCCGTTGAATTGCGGTCGGTACTGTGTTGTGTGGACGTGTGGATCCCGTAATGCGACACAGTTCCTCGACGAGGTTCGACTCGAATTGCCGTCCATGGTGGGAAGACCATATCCGCATATCCAGCCCTCGTAGAGCGCGCGCGCGACGGTCGGGGCGCGCATGTCTGGCAGGGGGACTGCGAGTGGCCAGCGCGTGTATCTGTTCACCACGGTGAGGCAGTGTTCCAGGACCTGCACTAGCGGGAGCTTGATCAGGTCGACGTGGATGATTAAACCTGCCGTCGTGGGTGTTTAAGCTCCCGAGTTCCGCGCAATTATGGCGATGTACCTTTACTAGCTGGTACGGGTAACACTGGCGAGCCCAGAGGGTGGCGTCCTTGCGCATGCCCGGCCAGAAGTATGTGCTCGCGAGGCGATGAGCCGTCGCTCTGCCACTGGGGTGCGAGATGCCGTGCTTCACGTTGAACGCGATTCTGCGTAGAGTGACGGGGAGATACAGCTTCACTATGTTGCCTGCAAGAGCGCAGTGGACTGTGTCCTGCCTAAGTTTACCAAGTTGCGTTTTACGAGCTCCAATCGCGGGCTGGTTAGGAGGTGCGGTAGCTGCTCGTCGTCCACCTGGCAGGCTCTGATTGTTGCCGCATCTAGCATTGTGGTATCTCGATGGCACAGGTGCGTGAGAGATCTGCCAAAACGTCCTTGGATCCCGGCGTGTAGGCTAAACGCACGTCGAACTGCACGATGTAATCCAGCTGCCGCAGTTGTCGGGGAAACGCATTCTCTGTGCGCTTATCCATTGCATAGGTGAGCGGTCGGTGGTCGGTTTGTATGGTGAAGGGCCTGCCTTCCAGGATCCTCGCGAATAAATTTACAGCTGCGAACGCAGCCAGCAACTCCCTGTCGTATGTGCGGTATCGTTGCTCGGTCGGGCTCAATTTTCGGTAGAAAAAACCCAAAGGGGCCCAGGTGCCGTCAGGTCGCTGTTGATCGAGGTCTGCGCCGATCGATGTTTCTGAGACGTCCGTTCTGTACGCGAGGGCAGTTGTCGGGTCGAGGAAGGCTGCGCTTACTGCTTGAGCTATGCTCTCCTTGCAGCGATCGAATGAGCAACTGGCTTCTTCGGTCCAGGTGATGGTGGCCTTTTTTGCTGTCACTCCTTTCAGCAGCTCGGTAAGCGGGGCCTGTATTGTGACCGCAAGTGGAATGCAGCGGCGATAAAACTTGAGCATCCCTATGAACCGACGGAGCTGCGATGAATTCTGTGGTTTTGCAAATTCTTGTATCGCTTTCACTTTCGGTTCTGGGGGCTTGTATCCGTCCGGTGATACGAGGTATCCCACGAACACGAGCTCCGAGGCACCGAAAACACATTTGCTACAGTTGACCCAGAGCTTGTCTTCGCGCAACACCTCGAACAGATCCTTCAGGTGCTGCAGGTGCTCATGTGACTCTGAATGCACCAGTAAGTCATCGATGTATACTTGCACGTTCGGGAGCTTGCGGAAGAGGTGATTCATCACTCGCTGAAGAGTCTGCGTTGCGTTTCTCAGCCCCATCGGCATTCGTACGAATTCAAACAGTCCGAAGGGCGTGGTCACTGCCGTCTTCGGGATGTCGCTTTCCGCCACCGGAATCTGATAGAACGCCGTGTGGAGATCGATCACCGAAAACACTCACCCACGACTTTCTTGTAAGAGGTCCTCAATGATGGGAACGGGGTACCTGTCCGGCTTCGTGATGTTGTTCTGGCAACAGTACACCCCTGTTGGGCGCATGTCACCGTTCTCCTTCGGCAGCATGTGCAGGGGACTCGCCCACTGGCTAGAGGCGGGGCGGACGATGCCTCTATTGAGGAGCGTCGCAAACATCTCGCGCGCTTCGCGAGGCGCTCCCCCCGAGGCGGCGGGGGCATTCGATGACCGGCGGTCCTGTGGTCTCGATGACGTGGTGCACGGGGAAGTCCGGCAGCAAGGAAGGGGCGTTCCATGGGAGGGCGAGCTCAGCGTGCTTTCCAATGAGCTTGGTGTAGCGCTCCCCTAGCGTCCCCGTAGGCACTCTGTACACCGGAGCCGGCTTGATGCTCTGGTCTCCTGCCGGGGCGAGGTCGCCCGCAGCATGGAGGCTCGTAGTGGAGTCCCGGATGCTTCGATGACGGAGATCGTTGACAATGCCGTGGTGCGTGAGGAAGTCGGCTCCGAGAATCGCCGCCTGGACGTCGGCCACAATAAAGCTCCACGGAAACTCACGGCGCAGTCCGAGACAGTGTGAGGCCGTATGTCGCTATGGACGTTCGCGGCCAACAGAACCAGATCTTGTCGATGAACGTGCCTCGCAATGAACGTTCTAGGTAGGATTGACACGACGGAGCCAGTGTCAACCAGGAAGGTCGTGCCCGTGTTCTTGTCGTGCACGTGGAGGCGGTTTTCCTTCGCAGGCGTGCTGATGGCGACCGCCTTGTGTGGCGCCGGCATCACTGGTACACGGCGTAAGTGGCGACCGTTTTGTAGGTGCAGGGCCTATGACAGCGTCGCGCCTCCGCTCCATACGTGACGTGGTACCAACACAAGGCTGGCGTCCTCGGGGTGGAACTGCTTCGTCGTGACGGAGAGCGCAAGACAGTTCTCTCGCGCGGAGCGGGACTCGCGCCTCGGTTCGGCGAGTCAGGAGTCCTCCCGACGAGCATGGAGAGCTGCGCGATGACTTGCCGTTGCGCTGCGAGCTCTTGCGTGATTTTGTCATGCGGTTGCTCAGGTGGATCCCGGCTCGTCGGTGCTGGCGTCAGCCGAGGAGAGACATGCGACGTGGCCATGATACTCGGGCCGCAGTCGCATATTTGGTTTGCCGCGTCTGCCAGTTCCTCCAGGGTGGGTGCCTTGAATATCTTCAGAAGTCGTTGTGCAGACGGGGGCAGCAGGTCAAGCCACCTTACGCGGATCACGTCCTCACGACGCATTCTTGTCGCCAAGTTCCAGCCCCGTAAGAAGCCTGTGGAGTCTGGTGTCGGCGGAGTCCGTCATGCGTTGAAGCATAACGCTCTTCAACGCAGAGTACCGCTCGGTTGTTGGGGGCGAGCATAGGACGTCGGCGACCTCCGCGACCGTGTTGGGGTCGAGAGACGCTACCACCAAATTGTACCGTCTGCTGTCCGCGCGAACCTGGTGCACCTCAAATACCGACTCGACCTACAGGAACCACAGGTTCGGATAGTTCCTCCAGAACGCTGACAAGTTGAGGAGCGGTGACTGCTCGCACCGTTGGGAGCGTTGGCGCGTGTTCGGCCGCTGTAGCCTCTTCCGGGACGTTGCTCTGCTGCATCGTTGCGGAGTTGATCGGGGTTGTTTCCTGTGCCTGCCTTGATGTGGTGTTTGCCTCGAGTGACATCTCAACGGGCGATCAAGGGGGCAGCGGAGTTGCTCGACGCACGGACGCGAACGCGGAGAGCGGTCTACGCGCGGGGCGAGCTCGCTGTCGGAGCGGGCTGAGCGAGAACAGCGGCGTGATCGCGGAAACAATCACCGAGCGAACTTAACTTACGTCGGGGTCACCATTGTGTGGGAGTCGGATTAGGATTAACTCAAACTCTCACACATGAGAATGAATCTCTTTTATTTTGCGGTTTCGCTCAGCGAATTACAACAGCCCGTGCGCACGGTCAGACTGCTAGGCGAGTATCATAGCCGGCAGGTGAGACCACCCTCGTTCCTCGCAGCTGTGCTCTTCGCCGCCCCCTCCCCGGCGGGGTCTTAGGGAGTGCCGGAGAGAGCGTCCGGTCCGGCCTTGGCGCGACACGAGGGTGCGAGGGTGGCGATGCCGCCACATATATATAATATTTCCTACAACAAATTATTGGGAGATGAATTGAAATTTGGAAATAGAAATAGAAGGGTGATCACTCTAAGAACAGTGATATTACTTGTACAAAAGAAAGTATTTTGGTGACATAAACTATGAATCGAATAAGAATCGAAGTTATGTACAGTTAATTTAGCTAGAAAAAGCAGAAAAATGGAATTGTCTTCACTTTACAGCATATCATTATAGAATTGCTCTTTTAATAATAGTGATACTATTACATTCTCTAGTTAAATTTTCCTTCAATTATCGAGGTTCTTAAAAGATAATTGGCAACAAAATGGAAAAGAATTAAATTTGAAATGAAATAAGCACATCATCAGAGACCAACATCAAATTAATGCTTTCCCAATGGTTGGCAGTTACCTGAATAAATTTAATATCAATCAGTTGATTCCACTACTTTTTTGCAACAATTCTGAAACATGATGATTCTTTTATTAGGGGTTGTCCATAACTCACGGAACATAACTTCAAGGAAAGCAAGGGTTTGTAATATTATTACACTGCATTACAGTAGGGTAAGGTGATGTTAGCCATGGTGTTATGCAGCACTTGACTGTATAGATACATTTTATAGGGTGCTTTTGAACCTCAAAGGTCATCACTGCAATCCATGTGCCCAACTGTTCAGTGAGGATACAGTGCAATAAGGTACAACAAACAGTAATATAATCTATCAAAATTTGTCCCAACATTTTCTGAAAACACTAAAAACTTTTCTTAACAGGAGGGGAGGTAAGGCTGACATTATGTAATTATATAGGGTAGGTGCAAGTAATACATATCGTTACAAGTGCATTAGGAATACGAGGGGATTATTAAAAATTTGCAACTTTTGTGTTATGTGATTTTTGGATGGTTCCATAAGAGTAAATAAATTCTTTCCATTTCACCAATTTATTTTATTGATTTATGATTTTTTTTCTCTACAATTTAGGTTGAGGATAATAGTAATGATCGTATAAATCCTCTCACAGAATTATTTGGAAGAGTAGAAGTGCCTTTTACATCAACACGAATTCAACCTTGTGCTTTAGATGACTTTTTCAATCCATTTGAAGACAATTACTTCATGTATTGGGGATCTGTCACAACTGAATCATGTTCTCATCGTGTACTTTGGTTAATCTGCAGAGAGCCTATGAACATTTCTTATACTCAGGTAAATCTCTAAATCATGTGTACTTTTTAAAGTATCTTTGCTTGAATAATAATAACCAGTAATTATTTACCTGTTATAAATTTATTATAACATCAATCATATCTTAACAATAGTTCATTCCAGTTAAAAAATAATTATTTTGAATAAAAAATTTATGTTATTGTATCAATCTTATTATATATATATATATATATAATAAGTCTATTATACTATTCTTGATTTTACTTTTTAGTTAGCAATGTTCAGAAGACTTCAAGGAGAGCAAGGCCCCATCAAATCTAATCTGAATTTTGTGCAACCATTGAATAATCGCAACCTATTTCTGGTGAATGGTCGAAAGCCTTTTGATAAAACACTTCTTGCTCCCTCACCTGCTAGCCAACTGCCTTCAAAAGCCTTGGCTTCTACACCCTTGACTGAAGCTGCCTCAGGTCGGCCAGAGCCAACTCATAAACTTTTTGATGTAGATGATCTTGTAGCATTTGTTCCTGCTATAGCTGTGCAACCTTGAAACTTAAAGAATATTATTGGATTATGTTGAGATTCAAAGAAAATTCTTAACAGTTTTTGAAAGTAGAAACATGACAACATTTCTTGATTACTATTGAATCCAATCAAAATTTATGTTGTAGCAAAAAATGTAGAATATGTGAAAAATTGTGGAAGGAAAATGTAAGTGTATGAATTAAAGACAGTAATATTTCTCCTATGTTTTTCTGTATATTTTGTGTTTGTTTGAAAAGAAAATCAGCTCTTTTTACTGATTATGAGTAATAAAATGACATGTTTGTTGTTGTATATGATGATGGAGATGAAGTAGTTTAATGATAGAATTGTATTGAGGATCTACTAATCTCTAAGGAAGATAATGTTTGGCTTAGTTAATAAATATATTGTCTAAACACAAGAATTTACTTTTACAAAAATTATATTTATTTGTAAAAAAATTACATTTACTTTTTGTTGATGAGACAAAATTCATTATGTGATAAAATATTTATTAATTTCTTATAGCTGTCATTTAGTTCCCATTGCTTAGTGGTTAATTTCACTCATTACATAAGGTTGAAAATGTGGTGTATATCTATATGGCTTTATAGTATGGTTGGCAAATGAAAAATGCAATGACTTATTTTTCTGATATGTAGAGAGGGTTTGTGGAGCTCAGGTATTTATTTAAAATTTAAATTTTTTAGAGCAAATCAAGTGGTATAATTAATTAAAGTGAAACTACAAAAGTTGTAGCGATTGAAATTTTTTTTTGTCTATTTGTCTCTGGTCATTCCTGGTTTCATTGTCCAAAATTAAATTAGTATTTGGTCGTTGTACTACGTATAAGAGTAGGTCAGTAATTACTACACAAGATGCATTGTTTCCCCAGGTCTGTGATTGTTAGAGAAATTCCTGTAGTGATCATGGATACTGGTGATTACAATATCTGTGGTGACTACTACCCTGTAGGCACAACAAAAAACACTCCAGATATAGGCTGGAACTTTTTTGTAAGAGATATTCATTATTGTTGTTGATTCGTTGAAGAAAATATACCTGATATTGCTAAAAATTGTATGTTTAATATTTGATCCTTGAGAAATTCAACATAGTGTTGAAGTGTATATATATTGTTTCATGTGAAACAGTGTACAGTAAAAATACTCCAGGAATTTACTGTCTCTACAATATAACAGTATTGTAAGTTTTGTCAGTCTCGCTATCACCTTGGAGTGCACGGTCAAGGAAGCAGTTACACTATTTTTTATAGTAAGATGTGGTTGATTTATATTCCTTATTTTGTTTGTATCATCCAGTTAGTAGATCCAGCATGCATTTTTAGATTTTGAATTTAAATTTAATAATATGATGTTGCAGATTTCTGGCCTTTTCAAATGTACACTGACACAGCAGAATTGCAGTCCCCAATCGATATCCCAATTTCAGAAGAAAAGCACTTTGCTCCTTTAATATTTACCAATCTCTTTAAACCAAAAGGTGAAGCATTTATGAAAAATACAGGTCACAATGGTGAGTTTGTTAATTTTGTATTTGAATGTGTAGATAAAACATTAATCCAGCTAGAAAATTTTGAGATTCTGCCTAGTTCTTAATTCATTAAACATAAAATTTATTTTGACTTTCATTTCTGAAAGCGTGATGTGTTATTGATGGATTGGTGCATGTACTTCTTGGTTTCAATCTTGCTGTCTTACTGTGGAATATGATAGATAAATATTTGAAAAAAACATTTATTCACACATTAACCAAATGAAAATAAATTAATTCAAATTATTTATACTCCATCAATATATCTAATGAACCATCAGTTTAAAAAACTAAAAGTAATCCAACATGAATTTTTTATTTACTCTATGTAATATGTAAAATGCATGTGGTAAAGTTTTCATATGTCACAAGTCACTTATATAAACTTATATTACAATAATATTTTAATTTTGTATGGAGCTTGTTAAGCACTTAAAAGGCTTAAATTTTTTATACTTTTAAGTATTTGCGTAACTTTAAATTTATGTTGAACTTTAAACTACTTAAATTGTGGAGTATAAAAATAAAATATTCCTCCGATAATACATGAAACTATTACCAATTTATTACTATAATATGTTATCAATTGCAAATCAACAATTTACTGTCATGTATTTCAATTTTAGTATATAAAATTATACTGTAATCTCTACTACAGAAGTACTGTAATATTCAACTCTTTTAATTGTCTAATAGTTTTCCTTCTCTATGGCTTTTTCCACTTTGTTTCATAGGAGGAATCTACCTTATGATATAAGGAATCTCAATAAGGTCCAAGAAACGCTAGGTAGACTCATTTTAGTTATTCATCGACATAATTTCCTATCCTAAGGGAGGCTTCTTACAGAGTCAACTTCCAGCGAGGACATTTTTTGCCGTAGTTGCACTATGATTTACTTTCCTCTCATTATGGAAGTACTTTTATTCCTTTGCATAGTTCATTCTTACACACAGTTTTTAATCTTATCTTTGTATGTTTAATAGTAAAACAAAGCTGCTCTGGCATCATCTATACTTATTGCCTGTTGTAAAAGGACAATTACACCTTTTACAAAGTTATCAAATAAAATACAAATTGTTAATGTAGTTTATGAGAAATCTAATGTTTTCTAAAATTGTTTCAAGTAACATTGAATTTTGAAGAAACAGTTTCAAAGTTTCATTACAATGTGTTACGAGTTTCATATGTTTATTATTAAAAAATTGGAGAACAAATCAAATTAGATCCAGGTTTGGGAATTGTAATTGGGCAGGATATAAGCTATAACAGAAAAGAAATGAGATAGTTTCTTTTTGATATAATTTTATGTATAGTTAAGAAGTGGAGTCAGCATGGCTCAATGAATAGAGTGCCGAGTTATTGGCTGGATAGCTGGGGGTTCAATCCCTGTTGAGGTGAGGACTTTTTATTACACCTCACCATCCAGACTAACTCCCAGGCCTCCTCAGCCTGCTGTAAAATGAGTACAAATCCATATTGCACATAATCCATATCATCTTAGTATTTCAAAAAAATGTAAGTACAACATTAAGAAAGATCACATTAGGCACAATTTATCAATCAATTTTTTCACTACCAAATCTTAAGAAAGAAATCATACAATCCTCTATAGCAACTTATACTGCTTGTCTAGGAGACACAACTAAACAAAATTTGTTGAGTGTAGATATATAGTTTTACTTTAAAATATGTATTGGCTTATAATCTATTATATTAATTTTTTGCAATCAGGAAATTCTACTCAAAATATTTTGTTTCGCATTTTTACAACTACTTTTCAAAAATCATTGTTCTTGACTGTTTGAAAATAATTTTGTATCTTGTTCTATTTTCAGTAAAAATTGAGTTGACTGGCCGTGTACCCATGTTAGAAGGTGGGCCTTTAAAGGGCACATACAAGTTTTATGCCCTCCATTTCCATTGGGGTACTAGAGATGATGCTGGTTCTGAACATTATATTGATGGAAGGAGGTATGAAATTTTTCAATTGTATTGAGTGGGACGATCCAAATTCTGTTAGTGCAGATATAGTGCAGACTTCAATTATTGGTTTATTTAGCCAAAGGAACAGTGATAAACATTCAAAGAATACTAATGACACCAGATAATATTTTTTTAATAAGTATATACTTAGATGTTAATAAAATAACAATACATATACATATTTTTCACTGAAAAACAAAAATTGAAAACTACAGAAGAAAAAACTGTAAAATCATGTGGCCACAAAGAACTTGTAAATCACATTGTTTTGTATTTTTATCAAATATTTTGTGGTAAAATATATTGAAATAATATACCATTATTATTACAAATGACATCAGGAGTGGCTAAAAGGATCAGGTGACTTGAGTCACTCCAGAGGAGTTTATGCCAAATCTAGTTTAGAGCATTTGCAAAACAAAAAGCATTTATGCCAGATCTAGTTTAGAGCATTTTCAAAATGACCATTACTAGTTTTGAGCATTCTTAAAACGACCAATGCTATACTGATAAAATGTTTGAACATTCAGCTATTACCAGAACTAGAATTTTTTTTCTAAAAGCTTATAATCAAACATAAAACATTAAATCATTTTCAGCAATGAAGATAGTAAGTATGTTTATTTTTATTAGGATCCACTAATGTGAAATATGTATGGAGGTATTAGCATTTGACATTGCATTACTTTAACAAAAACCTTAACTTATTTATTCGTTTTAGTACATCTCTTAAATAAAAACTTGTTTTTAAATAGGTTTTTTATTTATCTTATTTTATACTTTTTAGTATTAGAATTTGTTTACTTATTTGTCATATAATTAATCTTGCTTGTTCTTTTGTAATACTCAAAATATCTTTTTAACACAAACATGTATTAATATAAATAAATAGCATAAATGATAAAGCATCCATGAAATAAACTTTCCGATAGCATAATCATCTTTTGAGAAACGACCGTAATAAGATAAAATAAAACGGATAGCGTAGGTTATGCAAAGCGTTGTACTTACTTGTATGAGAGAGATGGATTGTTATTTAAGGGGAAGCTTCCCGGAAATAATTCGCCGCGAGTTATCTCGGAATAAAATCGTTATAAAGAAAAAAACTTTTAAAAAGTTTTATTGAAAATAGACATCATAATATTATATTGTCAAAGGGTTTGTATATGTGTGCCAAATTTCAGTTCAATCGGTGGAGGGGAACTGGTTTGAAGTTCAGTTGCAAGATTTGGATCAAATACACGAACTAACAAGTGAAGTTAAATAAAAGCTTGTAAAAATAAGCGAAAACGACAGATGAGTTGAATACATTACTTTTGGGGTCGCTGAAATGAATTGTGACATCCCTGATACCGTTTATCCATGATCAGTCCCCGTTCACCCTAACAACCCTAGGGAAGATGCCATATCGAAATTAGCGATAATGATATACGTATGTCAAATTCAGTTTTTGGCGTCTCTGAGATGAAATGTGTCACCTCTGGTATCGTTTAGGTCTTAATTCAGTCCTCATGGGAAGTAATACACCCCGTATCCCTCTAAACGCAGCAGAAAGGAGATGAAACGAAGGAATAATTGAAAAGACCCATTTGCATCGAATAAATAGTTTTCAGGGTTGCTGAGGGAATTGATCTTCCATGCCATGAAGTTCAAGCTTAAACAATATGGAGGTACGGTATCCTTTGTGCTCAAGGCGAGATAGCGAAACGTAAAAGTAATGGAATATGACCTGTATTAGAGTCAAATCCATTGTTCTCGGTGTTGCTGAGATGCATTATTAAAATCAAAGGTGAGTGTGGTTAACGGTGTAACACGAAAAAATAATGAGTGTGGTTAACGGTGTAACACGAAAAAATAATCGAAAATGATGAATGTAAGTATCAAGTTTATAGTATTTAGGGTTGCTGAGATGATATTAGTGATGATACCATAGTTTTCGAGTCCGCTGTGAATTATTGTTTCTCGGGGACGTTTAAGATCACGAACAGCCCTTGTACACCCGTTCCACCTTTAAGGAAGGGTATTCCATGTAAAAATAACGAAAATGATAGAGACAGAAAAATCCACAATTTTCAACATCGCCGAGTTGAATGGTGACTTCCTGATTTCGTGTAGGTCTAAATTCATCTCCCATGATCGGCATTCCTTCCACCCCTAAGTGAGAGACGTTTGGAAACGGCATAATAAAAAAAGACTGATTTGCGTTTTTTCCGCAGTTTTCAGTGTCTGAAGAAGAAAAATTATACTACTAATGTTGCAGTTTTCATGCTGACGTAAAAAGTCTTTTTATTTCAGAACAATTATTTATAAATAGTGTTTTTATTTTTATTTTGGGATGAATCGCTAGATCATTCATCCTCATTTCATTCTCCTAACTACATGAAGACATAAGTGGAGTCGCAGAATGTGTGTGTGTGTGTGTGTGTGTAAGGGGAGGGGTACATGTGTTTACAAATCCGCGATCACCATAAATGCATTCATGGTAGGTTGCATGCGGATCTTCGTAGTTGTTGTGGAGAAATGTCCTTCCCTTTAGTTTTCAGATGGATTATTTGGTGGTCGTGGGTCGCTTAGGTAGTGGAGCTTCACTTCTGAAGATACTCTCTCTCGGAATCTTGATCTGTTTTCTGAAGCACAAGCAATTTAATTTGGACGATGTTTCGTTTTACGTTTTGACCCAGGTATATGATTTCATATTTAATGTCCTAAGCGAAATTGATTTGGATGTCCAGATAGAAAGTAGACGTCTTGTTCGAAGTCCAATGCATGGAATGTCTAGTCCATTTTGACATGTTGTTCGTTGACGTTCTAAGGAGTATCGTCGGATTGAGACGAGTACGAATATCTCGTTCCAGAAGGAGACAAACGTGACTGGCGGATAGTGGGGTGGGGATCCATATGGTACTGCCGGAGAAACACGTTCACGCTACTCTAATGTGTTCCTTTTGATGACTTCATTGTATGCAGAATGTTCTTCACCGTCTGCCATAATGTTTATCTTTGTCACTTGCGGAGGGATTAAAAAGCGCTAGTTTATGGTAATTAACGCCACTGTTGTTCGGAAAAGTTTTCAATTATTTTCCGATGAACTGTCTACCGTTACCCGAGGCGAAAGTGACAGGAATGCTGTGCACTCTAAGCAGGTTTTCTGAGAGTGATATTGTTACAACTGCTGTCGTTGACACAGGACCTGCAGTAAATGTTAATAAATGTATTTTCAAAAAAGCAGTTACAAAGTGCGTATGACCACGTATAGGACAATGAACTAATTTACTCTCCGGAAGCATGCAAGGGACCATTCCATCAATTCCGTTCAAGGACCCTAAAGCAGAGGCGCAGCTAACATTTGAGCTCACTAACGAGGACTCTTTTCAGACTCGCGAATTCGCTACATGATTTCGCAATTTCTTCTATATATGCGTGAGTACTTGACCGAAACTCGGTGGAAGGTGCTATTCCTTTTATTTTGGCTATTACCATTTGAACAGTATATGTGTCAGTAAGATTGCCATATCGGTGTCCAAAAATCGGTGTTCGATCATCAAGCAGTAAGCGTCGAACGCATATCTCGCCTCGGGAACCTTGAATGGTGGCAGGTGAGGTTTTCACCCGTTTCTAATTGATGATTTTGGCAAGACGAGTGTCCTATCGTATTTGTCGTATGATGACTTTGAATCTAATAAGGAGTTGCTAAAAAGGTTATCGAAGTATTCCGTCTCCTACCGCTCAGTCGAGGATGGAAGGTGAATTACGTTCACTGTAGGTGCCGCAAATGACCTGTAACATATTTCAGCGTTGGCATTTGCTTTCAATGTTTGACACGACATGGAAGTCGAACGGTGCAGGATGGTCAACGTATTGAGTCATGTGACTGATGCATAGGACGGATAAAGACTCCCTCGGATGCAATAAGGTTTATGATCGGTGATTAGTGTAAAGTGACGATCGTACGAATAATCGAAAGGTTTCTGGACTGCTATGATGATAGCTAATGCTTCCTTGTCGATCTGTGTGTACCTCTGATTCGTGTTTATGAATAACATGAACGCAATCACCGGAAAATGTAGAAATTGTGTTCCAGAAGGCAAGACTGTATGTGCGAGAAGGGGAATTTATGCTTTCTTAAATCCGTGTTAACTTACAAACACTGCAGAGAGGAATAAACGAATCTATTTTTTACGAGTCTGTAAGGAGAGAGAGTAAAAATAGGAAGACTGTTCTTCCTGCCAACTTTATTCATTTCAAGTTCTAATAATATTTTTAACTTTATTTTCAAAATTGTGTTATCTGGCACATCACTGTTGTGGTTAAATAGATTCATTCTATGTAAACATTTTTCCAGGTATAGTGCTGAATGTCATATGTTGTTCACACATGTGAGATGTGAACATTTTGAAGCAGCCAAACGGATGGAAAATGGATTGGTTGCTGTGGCAAACTTATATGAAGTAAGCTCCTTACATCATCCAAGTTACTATTTCAAATACATATCTCGATCTCTGGTTCAAAGAATGTTAATATATTTTCGTTTCTCGTTATTACTTATAAGATAAATGTTATTTTTGTTTTTGAAGAATTTCTGACTCGTAAGATGTTATGAAATAACGTGTATTTGAAATTACAGTAATATTTATCTCTGGCTATTGCCGTATGAGTATTTATTGACAGTCAGTCTCTATCGCTCGTGCAGTGCGGACTGTTGGCTCTCAGCTCAGGATCGGCGGCGACGCGTGTGTTGTACACTGATTTTAACGTGTGTTATTTCTCATTATTAAATAGTTAAATAGATTTAAAAAATGCCGGCGATCTATAGTGTGTGTAACAAAGCATATGAGAACAATAACGAGGTGGTTAAGTGTTTTGGAAGTTGTGGTTATGTATGTCATGCAGACAGTGTTAAATCTGCATTTCTTGATTCGTTCAGAACGCGTAATAGTAAAAAAAAGAATGGTTCTGCGATACAAGCAAGCCTGTGAAGGTCATAAGTATCAAGTAATAGGTCGGTGGATACAACACTGACTAAAGAGTTCTTATTGAACATTTTTGTACAACAATGGTTTTATCGATAAACACGCATGAATTACGGGGGACACTCGCACTTCCGTAGACCACATATGAAGATAACACATTTGAAGATAAAAAAGTTCAGGTTAGTTACCGGTCAAGGAGAGCTTAAAATTATTTTCATAATTAAGACAAAAAATTTTAAAAATATTGCTATTATATAGATTAAGTAATATAATAGTTAAGTACGTAATATTTGCTTGTAATCTCCTCTATGGAATGGCTCATCGAATGGAAACTAGTCTTTCTCAAGGATTTCACACGTATACTTTAAATGATCTCACAGAACATAAAATGTGAACAGCATTAATTTTTGAGGGAAAACAAAAACAGGTAAATTTCCGAGTATTTACGAGAAAAAAAATAGAAAGAGGTATAATTGTGAATATTTTATGAATATTCATGAACAAAGACGCTTATTGTAAGATAAGGTTTAATAACACCCTTAGTCCCGATATCATAGCTGTAAGTTACTCGAGACGAATGGCACAATTTCCACGCGACATGGTTACTCAGAGAGAGTACAAATAAAAGTCATAAAATGTGCATGCTACAAAAGTCAAACTGTCCCACATGGACACATGGACACGAAGAGTAGACCTTTGTTCTTTCTTAAGGGTGCATCCACCTTTAGGCCGCGTGGGTTCCTTCGATCATAACCACCACTTCTCAGGGACGGATCGGTCCGAGGCCGGAACCGACGGTTGCGAACACATTGGCTGTGTCTCTCCGATCGGCTTAGTTTGGACGCACCTTTAACCTCGACATGAGGAGATGATGTAGTCATACTCCGTCATAATAGACCCGAGATACTCCTAGCAGGCTGATTATAGTCCGGGGCATCTGATCGGACCAGAGGCATGAGTGTTACAGGGATTCGAACTTTCAACCCCCAGCCAAGATCCCCCACCCACTCTACCCACTGAGCCCCGTTGACTCCACGTTCATGTTACTATGCTACGATAATTTTAACCTTGTGGATGAAGTAGTTTGGCTATCGGGAAATATTCGAATATAAATTATGATTATTTAATAAAAGGATAATGAGGCATGGTATAAAAGTATTATAACGTCAAATGTTTCTATGTGAATTTATGACGCATGTTATGTGTGATTGAAGGAACGATGTTTTCCTCCTTATCAGTTAGTTATCAATGTTTAATTCTTTTTATTTCTCTTTATTTTTCAGGTGGGTAATAGGGAGAATGACGATTTACTCTCAATAACTGAAAATTTACATAATGTGATATACTATGGAATATCTACAGAGATAAACACATCATTTTTTAGTATATTCAGGGGTAATGGTGATAGTGGATACTACACCTACCCTGGATCTCTAACAAACGAACAAAAAAGCAAATGTGTCACATGGATAGTATATCCAGAACCAAAAGAAATTTCGAGCTTTCAAGTAACTACCAACACATACATGAGTAGTTTTTTATGTAGTTTTGTTCTTAATCAACTTTCAAAGAAGAGTTTCTATTGAAAAGCCACGTCTGGTTTAATTTTCTGTGTAGAACAGCTAACGTAAACTCGACCTTGTAATAATTATAAGAACAATTAAAAAATCAAAATTTGTATTATTGATAAACGATGTTGGACCGAATTGGATACCATGCATTTTTTTCAAAACGATACTATTTGCGGTCTATTTTTGACTTCCTACTTTATTTTTGACTCCTCATGGAATATTTTGAGAGGGCTTGAATGTTGTGCGTCCCTACGAATTGTTTCCCTTTATATTTGAAATGCAGATTCTTAAGGTCTTCCTACATTAAAGTTATGAAAACAAATGTTTCAATAAAAATGGTTATTTAATGCGACTTTATTTTCAGTTGAGACAGTTTCGTCAGTTAAGGGATGAAAACGAAAAGAATATTACAGAGAATGCCAAACCCATACAAGAAATAAATGATCGACCAATATATTTTGCCATATAATGTCTGGGGATTAAATGGAATTGTAGGACGGGAAGATTTGGAATCTTATAAGGAAATGAGAAATGGAGACGAAAAAATTGTATTAAACAAAGAAAATATTCAAAGGACATAACTTCTCAATCTTATTTTTGTAATACATTTTGTTATTTGAATAAATATATATATATATGAATAATCTTAACAGTTCTCTGTAAGTTGATTTGTACGGATCCTCTGTGAGGAATTGTTGGGTTCGTCTTCAACAGGATCAAACTGGAAGTAAAATCAATCCTGGCGATGAAAACTTCTCCGAGGTTTAACCCGTAACTTCTGTCTCGACAAATATTGAACAAAAAGCACAGTAACTTAATGTTTCATTAATATAACATTAACACTCATAAAATATAACATAATTTATAATATTTCATAGCAACTACGATATGATATCACACACAGACATCAGGGGTGCCGCGAAGCGGCCTCCAATCTAATGTATTGACTCGGAGAGTAAGGAAGGTGGCGATAGACGAAACTATGCTTGGACTCGCAGCGGATTTCTAGGAAAAAAAATCGGTGGACAATATGAAGGTTTTAACAAAGGTAAATATGGGCTATTGGGTTTCTTCAGCTATTAACGGTGGAAATAAGAGAGAAAATGGCCCAAATTCGATATGTTACTAAGAAACCAACCCATATCTTCAATATCAAACAGCGAGAGAAATGGACTATTGCTGTGAGAAGATGAAAATAAGTAGAAAGCAGACATAACTTCTCACTTCAATACACAACTTGGGAGTTGATCATTTCGTATCGGCTAATACGTATTATTTACTATTTATGCAATCCGACAACAACAATTGACAATAATATTAAATTATAATATCTAATAATACACTAAACGTATTCATGGAATGAAATTTAGTGTGGTGAAATGTTATCAACCTTGTAATCAATTGAGTTACTAAGAGACGTTTCACTGTTGACATTCCGACTGATCAGATCGTCTGATTATTGGGGCACGTTCTGCCGTCGTCAGTTATCTCGCTAGTGGTCGCTGTGCATGTCGTGTTCTAAGAAAGCTGTAAAGATATTTTTCAAAAAAATGAATATGTTTTTGATAAAAAAACGATAATGCAAGTACTAATTAAGATTATGCATTGATGTGTGACGTTTGTGGAAAGAAGCGGAAATACGTAGACACCTACTTGGATTTTGACTTCACTTCAATATAAGTTAACGTAGAAGAGAGACCGCAGTGTGTGATCCTATCTAAAGGTCTATCATCCGAGAGTAATAATCCAAGTAATATGAGGCGGCACCTACATCTATAAAAATGAGTATCCCATTCTAAGTGCATTCATTCCCTTTGCGTCTTTATATCTGTGCGAATCTTGATTTTTAGCTGTTGTTGTCATAAAGAGCAAATATTCGAAAATTAATGTCGAGAAAGAAATGAGAGTAGGTGTATCAAGCTTTGTTCCGCGATTTGAACAATTGTGCATTGAGCAGCAGGTTCTTCAGTCACACTAAAACAAAGCGCACATATACCAAGGGCATTTTATTATTAATTAAATGATATTAACATGTTTTCCTATCGATTACTATTAAAGTACTTGCATGAATTTTAAATACGAATTGTATTAATTATGTATTTTGTCCTTACCACTTCCCTAACTTCTTATTCACGGCCGTACAAATATTTGTCTGACGAGGGTGCCGTGAGAAAATTATAATTATCTTAAGGGTGCCACGACTTGGATAATTTTTGGAAACCCTTGCTGTTGACAACACGCATTGCCATTGTCCATGCTAAAATGGGCGACAAATATACTATGGATGGGCTCTAATGACCTCGATNTATATATATATATATATATATATATATATATATATATATATATATATATATATATATATATATATATATATATATATATATATATATATACACTGTGGAAATCATGGCGGTCTGATCTTATAATGGAGCCCTTTAAAAAACCTTTAAAGCACTAAATATGTACCGTAAGCATATTTCATCATAGATATAAACAAATAAAATTCAGTTTTGCAGTACGCAGCATTTGTTTGCAGCATTTTAATTTATAAACACCCAACATAGAAAATGACCAAGTATAAAACAGGGAATAATAACATTGACAAAAATAGTTTATAATGTTCAGATTAGCATAACAGTTTTTACTTCTCTAAACTTCACACAACTAGCTACATACTCTCTTAAATACAATCAAGATCTTCCTTACGAGAATGGGGCCAGTCCCAAAAGGAACACAAATATTGAAAAACTTATACGGATGTAATGTATTATTTTGCAAGGTCTATCGATGTGTTGAATTCAATGTCTGGAGATGCATCCGTTAAATTGCGGTGAAACACACAGCCAGGTAACAGATTAATTACAATGTTATATTGAATTAATTACAACGGTAGACGGGATTGAGAAGCGAACAGGATAGCGCAGTGGGAGCGCGTCTTGCTGGAGATACCGAGTTTGATGCTCGGTCAAGTCTCTCAATTTCATTTAATATAACATAATATTAAACAAAGTCAAATTGAGTACTTTTAGGGACTACGAAGTAGGTACGTCTTTAACCTTTTAGCAACCCTGTAAGATCTTAGGGTCCTTGCCTTAGGACCCTTGATCGGAATTGATGGGATGGTCCCTTGCTTGCTTCCGGAGAGTAAATTAGTTTATTGTCCTCCACGTGGTCATACGCAGTCTGTACTGTTTTTTGACATTAAATTTATAAAAAAAAATTATAAATAAATTATAAAAGATTAAAGTACGTATTTATTGCAATAACGTTTGAAAATTAATAGAAAATATAAAGGAATTTCAAAACTGTGAAAATATCTGCGTATTGAGAGTTGTACTTAAAAAGATGGTAGATTGAACTCCAAGTGGTGGTGACTGGCAACTCATGACTACTCAGGTTTGACGGCAATATTCAACTAATCAAGGTTTACGTATGGAGATAATCCGCTCCCACCAGTCTCTGATTTGCAGACTTCCCTTCCCACGTTTCAGTGAGAAGTAGTCATTCCCTCTGAAATTCTATTGCAATGTAAAACTCTCATAGATTCTATATTGTCTCAGACGGGTTTTTATTGTGGACCCCAACCCTGGTGACACTTGACGAATTTCGTCATCCACGTGTCGCATCGGACGGACAGAGTTGTGCTTTTAATTTTCTATTACCCTCGCGATGTATCATTCTTGTAAGTTCGTCTTGGCTCTCAACTAATCCTCCTGTTTGATGCCTGTTTTCGAGTTCCGTTTTTTTTTGTTGGGGCTTTAAGGCTCGTCAACATCGAAGGTCATTAGAGTCCATTCGAGTTCCGTGCGATGTACTAACTGAGTATTGAAACGATTTGCCGTTTACTGAATTTCACGACTAATATTTTAACCGTTTATTTGTTAACAAAAAGTCATATTGTTAACACAGTTGACTTATTCTTTGACCTAGGGAATAAAGCAATTCTGGCGTTAGTTAGCATCCTAAACAGCAAGATATGAATGGTAATGAACAATGGACCGAACGCGTTTTTATCACGTTATTTTAGTGAATAAAAAAAATTCTTTGTCGTGACAAGGTACTGGTCACGACCTACTTGATCATACTTTTGAATAATGTACGCATACGCAGCAGTACGATCAAGTAGGTCGTGATTATGGCATTCATCATTTCAAGGAATAAACAACATTTGTTTTTAAATTACAAATTTAACCAATAAAATAAAAAATGATGAAATTACGGTGGTATCAGACCTTTTGGTACAATTTCAAAGAAAATAATTTTCCATCCCGCCTACGGAATCCAATTTGAAGAAAAATATTGACTATGCAGCATTTGGATCTGAGAAAAGGTACTTGTATTCACTTACACTTTTACTTAATCTCATTTAATATGTAGCGCCGTGAACTTAATTTTATTATTTTTAGATTTTGTTGAAAACATAGAAAACATTCTACGTTTTACAAACGTTAATGGGTCATCCCAATGTGCTATCAATTTCAACATCAAGAACAGAATTCACATAAAACTCAATGATCAGGGGTGGCATAATTATTGCCAATCACGTGTAAATATATTCTACTTTGGTGATACAGTAGTAAAACTGAGAAACGAACATGAAAATAAGATATTAGAAACAGGACGAATACTATTAAAACGTATAAGTTGCTTTATATTATTTTTTCCGGTAGGGAATGGATGAAAACATATCCTCATAGCTCGCTTCTCTAACATATGCGATGATTTTTCTTGTTGTTCAAAGTGTATGCTAATGAATAGTGTGACAATATTTTTTTTGCAAGTGTCCAGCTATGATATCCATTTCACGACTTAACTTATTTAACCCATTCAATCATATTCATAACTACTTAATACCATTACATTGCTTTTACTATTTTTCTTCGAAATTTCCTACAAAACTATTTTCCTACAACGTTATAGAAGAATTTGATTGCGGTTGATTTAATACGTTTCACCAATGTTCTTAATATCTCCATTATTGAGAGTGAAACCCGAAATTGAAATATGCTGAAACGGGTTCCACATTCTTGTTCGTCACGTCAATGTTATATTGTATATGGCTAATCTGCAGTCACTGGTTTACGTTATCAAGGGCGTGTAAAACACGGATAAGTCTGCACATTGATTTATTCATCCGGAGAGGATCTGGTCTGTTTATTTCTTGCGATAGAGAATTATTCTAGACCGGGGATATCAACGGGAGAACGCGCGAGCAGCATTGCATGGTGCACTGTATTGCATGAAAGGTCAAAAATCGATATTCGCAAGCTAGAGTTGTGAAATTTTAAAATGATATACTTCAGAGATTCCTTATAAATAATGTAAAGTCCTTAAGCTTTCCAAAAATTGAAAATGCAGGACAAAAAATGTAGATCATGAAATTAATGTATGGATTCCTGCAGAGACTCTACAAAAAAACCCGTAGATCTTCGAAACTCAGCCGTCGCATTATATGGGGGTGGACTTAAGTGCGCCACCAATGTTTGTTTCGAAATTAAATTTTCATAATTTTTATTGAGTATTAAACATATTTTGATTTTCTCGCATAGTAGTTCTGTTATTCAAAGCTCAAAGCAGGAGCTACCCAAAAAGTTTGAAGAAGTCCCGACGTTTTGTTCTTTTATGATTTTGAGGACGCTAATTATGAATTTCAACTTTGTCTCATCGAGTTCGGGAAATATGAAAACAAAAACTCTAGGGAAATTTCATGATCTGTATATACATTTTAAATTATTCCGAAAAAACTATGCTAAAGAAAACCACACAAACTCAACGAACAAAACCGCGAAAAAAATCAGTTGACCTCTTGCTAGAAACTGTGCTCCGGTAATATTTTATTAGGTGATGGTGAGGAAGTACAAGATCGGGCGCGAGAGTCACTACAAGCCATATCAACAACCTCTTGTTATTTGCCACCTTGATGCAGATATAATAACTTGTTTCCTTTAAAATAAATTTAAGAAAAAACTAGAGGAAATGAATTTTAGGGTTTGTATTTTATATTGAGTGACGTAACAATTAACACTATCATTAAATTAATGAATATAACCCTTTATTCAGGAGATTTTTTTCAATACCACAAATACAAAATAAATCTCTATAGAAATGAATTTTCTATGTATTGAAAGTAATTCAGAATTGGCGGTGGATAATAAAGTGTTCGAATTTGAGTAAAAGATCCCCATATAAATTTCCTATAAGTCTTATTTTTTAAATAGGTCATTGCAAAACATGATATAGTTCAAATAATTTTTCCCCCGCCATAAATGTTCTTGTCCTTAAAACATTCTCCTTCTGCCTAAAAATGATATTACTGCCGTAGTAAAAATTACCAATACCCTAGCTTGCGCACGAATACCAAGACAACACTTATAAAAGGCTTATACCATAGCTTATTTTAAGGTATGAAGCAAAACGTTTTATAGTTGCTGGGTGGAAGAAAGGGTGTGTGTACTTTGATGCTTCTCTGCGCATTTTGTACTTTGAAAATATATAACTTGAGAATTACGTCTTTGATTGAAACCCAATTTTAACATCTGGTTGAGAAACATATTATAAATAATTTATAATATCTGACAGCTGTCAGTCCGAATAGAATTAATTATTATTTCTGTTTAAGTGGAATATTAATTCAAGCGGATGTTCCGAAGATCTCAAAGTCGATGTTCTCAGGGCAGATTGTAGCGCGAAGCTTCTTCATAAGGCCTGTGATGTATACTAAAATGTGAACAGATAACAGTACAGAACCCGGTATCTGAATCCTGTATTCTAAAAATCGAGGCGTTTATTTGGCTAGGCTTACATTTGGCTAGGCTTACAAGGTCTTACATTATATTACCCATTCTCGCCAGGTACAAATTTGCAAACATTATCAAATGTCCTATGCGTTATAATTAGTAATCCATCTTATGAGACTTGAAAGAACTATTTCTATTTTGGTCATAGACTACTAGGGAATCATCAGTATCACAATAGTGGGAAGACTTGGGTAAAAAAGCATTACTGTAAAATGAGTAAGAAATTTTCTGAAAGCAACATCGCATTGTTTGAGTCAAATTGATATTTATTTTTCTCTAGAAGACAGGGAAAGAGATGAGAATGTATTACTTTGCCATCAATGCAATCATCAAATAGAAGAGATATTCATAATTTTTTGTTGGATAGAGTAATCGGAGTATTATGTGCGAGCCGTCTCTGAAGCACGATCTGAGCACAAACTGATTATATAACAGGTTGTGACTCTTGAGACATTTATCTATTGTTTTCAGAAATATAAGAGTGTCGATGACAACCTAGTCCATTAATCAAATAGGCTTAAGAAGACCCAGAGGTGCACAGTAGAGGTATGCCTCACAGTTCCAGTTGCCGTTTCAACGGATCAGCGACGGCTGAGAAGCAGTTCCACTTAACACTTCCGTCGCAACGAATCTGTCGTGACAATCACACTCGTTTCCACTCAAATAAATCATGGTAACAAGTGTGTCTTCATTTTTGTTTTAACTTTATAACGTAGCAGTGAATGACAAGGAGTGTTTTTTCTCCTTGTATAGTTATAAACTGAAGTTGGACACTAGTTTATTTTGATTATCGAGAAACGTTGCTGTAAACTGAAATCATGACTAGACAAATAGTTTAATTCAGAGGTCAATGTGTGGCTGAATTCCGCAGACACACATGGGTGCCGCGTCATCGCTGTAGCAAGAACGCTAGCAATAGGCTCCGGTCACGCAAGACATATCGATCCACAGCTCTCTTTGCATAGACTTGTCGCGGTTCCAAGTTAAAGTGCTAGCTCCGTTGCAACGGTCACAACGAGAAGGTTCCAAGTGGAACTGTTTATTCTGAGGTTGGAGCGGTAACTGTTTCAGTTGCAACGACCCACCTCTACTAACGAATTTTTTATTACAGACCCCTGACTTCTAATAGCTGTGGAACGTACAAAAAAAATCGTATTAAAAAACGGTTGACACCAGGATTCGGCACCCTTGTAATTCCCCTGCCATATCAAAAGAGGCATCATATGATCCTCCATCATCGATCCCACAAAGACAAGGCATGAGGAGTTAAGGAAACACACATAAGAACTAATGGCTATCATAGCCATATTTTCACAGCAAGTATGCTTCCACAAAGTCAGTAACTAAGATCACCCTTTTCCCACCATTGCACCCTCAATACAGGATTGGAAGTTTTCCCTTATTACTTTTTCTGCGTCTTTAGTCTGCTTTATTATGTTGATGGGTGGGAAAAGATAAAATAACGAATCTTTTAAGGGTGAATTTCTTTTTTAATCCACTACAGATTAGATAAAATTCAGGAACGTGACGTCAGAGGACATAATTTTCCTTTTTACAGCTAGCAACAGTCAGAACTTCAGCGTTCAACAAATCCAACCTTTGTGGTGTCGTCATGACTCAAAGGAATTTAGACAATACTCCGATAACCTCTTCTAAACCTCCAGACTACTCTTCAAATCCTCTTGTCGCTCCTCCGACCTACTCCAAAAATGCTGCGGAAGGTCAGTAACTGCAAATGCGTAATAAAATTCTGGAATCGATCTTACAGGATAAAATATGACCAACTTAAGATTTGTTGCTCTTTGATTCGATTTTTCACGAATAATTACAGAATCTTTTTGTACGAAAATTTTCTGATTTCAAGTGTTTGGATTTAAAAACAGTTTTTCTTTTCACTTCTTATTTTGAATATGAGATCATTTGTCATGGCAGCTGACATAGTCAAGCTAACAATGCCGAAGAGCGAAACAAAATTAACAAAATTTTAAAATAAGTGATTACTACGAAATATTAAATCCATTCGGCATGAAAATATTGGAATTAAAATAATTTACGATCCTTTAATTTATTTTCACGATTCAAGATCATTTTTTGTGATACACTTATTTTTGTGATTTATTATTTAACATTAATGAAAAATTCAATGTAAATATATATTAAAAATAATGATTTATTACTTAACATTAATAGTAAGTGAAAAATCAATGACAGTACAATTTTAATCCCGGTAACAATCTTTGCGATTCCATTGTTTATGTTACAACTATTTTACATTCATTTCTCTATACAATATTATCTCTTGATTACTCTCTTATGCCTTTATACCCTTGCCCAAAACTATAATTACAAGGTTTTCATTTATTTTTCTCTCTCAATAGATGCCGCGTTTTTTGTTATCATTTTTTACGTGTATATTTCTTCTTTCAATATTCCTTCTAACAATTTTAAAAAGTAAGAACTGTTTGGTGATCGTGTCACGTGACGTCTGTTCCAATTTGGACACTCTCGGCCAGTCCCCTATTACTCCGACAGTACGTTTTGTGTCTCTGCTTGTGTTGGTGGTTGTGAAATCGTACCGCTTTTTTTGTCGCTATGTCGATAATGAATCCCGCCGATTGTAAAAACCAAAACATAATTCGGTTTTTAAACGAAAGAAAAGTTTGTCCTGCTGAAATTCACCGGGAACTTGAAGTTGGTGGCGAAGGTGTAGTGAATCACAGCAATTGCGTAAGTGGTGCAACATATTTAATGAAGGAAGGACAAATATTCATGATGAAGATGATCCAAGACTTGACACAAAGGGTTCATTCTCCAAAACAGACGCTGTACTATTGACGAGCTTAATCCTTGATTTAGCACCACCAGACATTCATATTTTTTCGAATACTTAAAGAATTTCTGGGTGGAAAGCGCTCAGAAAATGATGACGTGTTGAAAGAAATTTTATTGACTAGTAGAATGGACAGGTGTCGAGTTCTTTGATGATAATAATATTAAATTAATTGTCAAAAAAGTAGTACAAACTGCGTTTGACCACGCGGAGGACACTAAACTAATTTACTCTCCGGAAGCAAGCAAAGGACCATCACATCAATTCCGATCAACGGCCCTAAGGAGAGGCGGATTCAAAAATTTCAGCAAAAATTACTAGATAAAATAAAAAGGTAGCTGCGAGTTATAATACAAATAGAATATCAATATGTTTGTAATTTAACGCAAAAAATTTACATGTAAAAATTTTTATCGAACTAATTATTATCTTGAGTCTAGTGTTTAAAAATCATAAGATTTCAAATAACACTAATTCAAGATTTATTATTACAATAAACATGCCCTTAGACAAAGCCTGGAGAACCTGTATAAGAAATTCGCCTCTACCCAAAGGAAAATCGGAGCAAAACCAGGGCCAGGTTGGGGCTACAGAATTAATGTACACAAACGTGCCAAAGTTGGGTACACATAGAACTAAATTAATGTAAGCCATAAGAAACCACAATCATGCAGGAAAATAGTTTTTAAAATTGTTAGTTATTTAAAAACTACTACAGCAATGGCGTGATAAAGTACAAAACGGATTTAACTTTTATTAAAATCAATAAATTATTTTACATTGTAGAAGCGCTGGTGCAGGATGTAATTTTTAACCGCGGATTTGAAGATATTCAATTTCATAATGTCTTTTATATTCTTGGGCAGGGAATTATATAGAACGATTCCCGAATGATGCAGTCCTTTTTGGCAAAGAGTGGTTGACACTCTAGGCCGATGAATATTATTACTATTGCGAGTATTGTGTTCGTGAGCGGGACTGTTTCGTATAAAGAAAGGGTGGCACTTCAGTAATTCCGTCATAACAAACACGACCGTTTCATAAATATAAATGCAGGAAAGTGTTAAGATATTTAATTCCTTGTATAAAGGTTTACAAGAGTTTCGGGGGTGAGATTTACAAATTACCCGAACTATCCTCTTCTGAATTCTGAAAGTTTAAATACTCTTACCGGAATTGCCCCAGAAGGTAATGCCGTAACGTAAATGGGAGTAAACGTTTGCAAAATATACGCAACGGGAAATACGTGGACTAACTACGTTAACTAAGATTCGGAATTTGCTTAATTGGGAATTAAGATTGTCAACGCCACAATTCCATTTGAGGTTGTCTTAAATATGGAGACCTAAGAATTTTGTATTCGTAACAGTTTTTAATTGTTTTCTGTTTAAAGAAAGAGAAACATGGAGTAAAGATTTTGTGATACTATTGTGAAATGGCATAGACACTGTTTTGTCAGTGTTTACAATGAGACGATTTGCATGGAACCAAGTCGAAAGGTTAGACAAAACTTTTTGAGCATTGGCGTGTTTACATAGTAAATTAGTGTCATCAGCAAAAAGAACCATTTTGCAATCTGATGTGGATGATGACATGTCGTTCACATACAATAAAAAGAGTATAGGGCCGAGAATTGATCCTTGGAGTACTCCGCAAGTAAATGGCTTTGTTTCTGAAAGACAACGCTCAAGTATTTTATTTTTAGAATAGGTTATTTCGACCTGTTGATATCTATTTTTTAAATAAGAAGTTAGCTATTGATGTGGAAGTCCACAAATGCCTAAAGAATGTAATGGGAAAGGAGAATTCCGTGATCGATGACATCAAATGCTTTGGATAAGTCGAGAAAAACACCCTGAGGATTTTCTCCTCGGTCAAGAGATGTGGTAACATCGTTTAAAAAAGAAAATATGGTGCTTGTAGTGGAAAAAGATTTCCTAAAAACGTGATGATCGTCAGAGAGAATGTTATTTTTTGATTTACAAAATCTAGAAGATGCGTATAGAACTTTTTTTCTGGGATTTTTGAGAAAGTGGGTAGTAGAGATATTGGTCGATAATTTCCAATATTAAGTTTGTTTTCTTTCTTGTGTAAAGGTTTTTACTTAAGCTCTCTTAAATATGTTAGGAAACACCCCTTCCGATAAAGAACTATTAAAAATATTCACGAGTGGTTTTAATATAGCGTGGGACGAAAATTTAACAATAAACTCGGGTATATCATCTTTGCCTGTTGAAAATTTGTTTTTAATGAGCTGATGATGCTCATGACTTCACTGGCGATAGTTTCGGAAGTGTACATAGAATTGGATACGTGGGTGGATATAGTTGGAGGACATTGATTTGGATATATTAAGTTTGTTATTTTACCTACTTCTAAGAAGTAAGAATTGAATAAATTTGAGATGTCCTGAGGATTTGAAAAGATTTTGCAATCGTTTAGTAGAGAAATATTTTCATCGCGATTTTCAGAAGTTGACGTGTAATTGTTAACAATATTCCAGATGGCTTTCATCCGATTGTTAGACTTTAGTACCTGTCATCGTTTTCTATAAGTTTAGCTGCATAGACTACTTTTCGAAGAATACTCTTATATTTACGAAAGTAATCATGGAATTCGGGTGGTTGGTTATAGAGTTTTGAAAGATAATATAAACGGCTTTTGGTTTTTGAAGAAATTTTTATCCCTTGGGTGATCCATCTATTGGATTTCTTTGTGTTAATTAACTTGCGTTTTAGGGGAAAGCTAGAGTTGTAATTTTTTAGGAATATTGAGATAAATACATTGAATTTGTCATCGGTGTTTTGGCAATTGTAAACATCTTTCCATGTTTCTTCACGCAACTAATTTATGGACTAATTTTTGTCATTTAACTCTCTTGAAAACTTGTAAAGGATTTTAAGTGGTTTTAGTTCATTTTTAATAGTCAATACATGAGCAAGGTGATAGCAGTACCCGGCCATAAACACTTACAAAAATTATAATGATAAAAATTAGTCCATAAATTATTTGCGTGAAGTAACATGGAAAGATGTTTACAATTGCCAAAACACCGGCGACAAATTCAATGTATTTATCTCAATATTCCTAAAAGATTACAATTATAGCTTTCCCTTAAAACACAAGTTAATTAACACAAAGAAATACAATAGATGGATCACCCAAGGGATAAAAATTTCTTCAAAAAACAAACGCCGTTTATATTATACGAGATTCCATTGTTGACGATAATTTGATCTAGTAATGTTTGAGATGAACCGGAGAGGCGAGTGGGGTCGTTTATCGTAGTAATAAGGTTGAAGGAGTCGATAAGATTCTTGAATCGATTA
>NNCF01132531.1:243669-255144 GCA_002313205.1 Laupala kohalensis | reverse complement strand
CGCACTAGTCCCATTCCGAGTTTGTATGCCGAGAGTGGCGAACCATCTCTTTACCTCCGGTGGCAACTCCTCATGCTACGACACTTTTGCCACGTGCAAACCTTACCCGACAATCTGGTGCACAACGCGGTNGCAAACTTTACCCGACAATCTGGTGCACAACGCGGTTTTTCATCCATCCTCTTCTTTCATCCGTTTCTACAACAACAGACTGAGAGCAACCAAACCTTTTGGATATCGCTCCAAACAAATTTTAGAAACCTTAAATATACTCACACCTAATGTTTTTCACCAAGGTTTTAGTAAGTCTCCTCCTTGGGCTCTGCACAAGCTGCAGATTATTTTTGATCTTCTGCATCATGACAAAAAGAACACTCCAGCTCCGATATTGAGGGTATACTTTCTCCTAATCCTCGACAAACACCGGGTCCGTATCCCTGTGTTTACTGACGGGTCGAAGCAAGCTGATGGGGTCGGCTGCTCGGTGGTTTTTCCCCGTGAGACCTGTGGCTACCGTCTAGGCGACTTGTGCAGTGTTTACACTGCTGAGTGCTACGCCATATTAAGAGCATTGCGATCACATTTCCTGATTTGTTCTGATTTTCTAAGTGCCCTTCAAGCAATACAGAACATGTAACCAGCTGATAAGCTGATCCAGAACATCCAGGATGTACTTTTCTCACTGCAAAGTGATGGAAAGAACATAATGTTTTGCTGGGTTCCCGGACACGTGGGTATCAGTTGAAATGAGGAAGCAGACCATTCCGCAAAGAGCCTCAAGAATCGCGTGGATTTCTCCACGATTCCAAAACGAGATCTCCTAAATTCCGTCAAGATAAGGATTCTGAGTGAATGGAGCAATGAGTGGTTAGCTGTTGAAAGGAATAAGCTCCGACTTATCAAATCTNTGGAGCAATGAGTGGTTAACTGTTGAAAGGAATAAGCTCCGACTTATCAAATCTTCTGTTAAGTCATGGAGCAGTTCCTGTAGGCCAGCCAGGCGCGACGAGGTCTTGCTGACCCGCCTGCGCATAGGACACTGTTCTCTCTCATAGGTATCTCTTACTACTTGATGAACCCGTTTGTGAGAAGTGTAGCTGTTCTCTGACAGTGCGTCACCTACTAACTGATTGCAGAAGATACTCAAGTATACGGAGACAAATTGGTCTGGCTGCAGATTTACCTACAATTCTCGGAAATGGAACGGTTAATATTAACAAACTATTGAATTTTATGAGTAGATCGGGGCTCCTCCCACAATTTCTCGGGAGGGTTTAAAATTTGCATTCCCTTTTTATCTTTCCTTTCATCCTTTGTTTCTGTAATTAGAAAATATAATTTTTAGAAATTGTTTTTCCTTTTTTGTGATATAATGTATTGGGCAACTGTTTTCTTTTCTTTCATCTTTGTATTTAGATATTTGTTGATTTCAGGAGGGTTTTTTTAGTGGGTATGGTTGAGATATTCTGCGAGTCCCACACACGGGGAAGAGTCACTACGGCTCTTCTCTATGGTGCGAAACTGCATTTTTCCCTACTTGCCTGGGCTCTAATGACCTCGATGTTGACGAGCCCTAAAGCCTCCCCCCCCCACAAAGAAGGTTATATCCCAGTACATGTGCAAAACAAATCACAAATCAATATAATGGGAGGTTTGTGTACTAATTGCTCCATGAACATGAATGGTTCAATTTGTTGTTTGTGATAATAAAGACTTTATCTACAAACATTACTAGAATATAAAATCAAATTACATAAGCAGTTATGGAGATTGTTTGCTCCACACACTTCAAATGGGTGTTGATGGAATTATCCTGGACTTCAATTCGTTAGCTCAGACAAGCGATAGTATAACACAATTAGATAATATATTTTTAATGGATTTAACCACTACCTAAAGGAAATTAAGCATTAAAAAATTAAAAATAATGTGCTGCCAAAAACAGTGCAGACTTTGCATGAAGGAAATAAACAGCTCTACCTCATTTGGATTCAAGGGAAGCAACTCGTTTGGCCAGGGAAATTCATCCAAGAGAAATGAAAGAAAGAAATTATTTTTAAAAATATATAAGAACGGCTTCACAATTAACAACATTTTAATCGTCCATAAATTGAACCTGAAGTCGAATATATATGATTGGTGTTGTTTGACGTTGTCGTTGATTGTTTTCTGTGATATGTGCCAAATGATAACCGTGAATCCAGCAGGTGAAGTACAAGATTTTCTTTTGTGATGCTGTTGCTTCTTGATTTTCGTAGTACTACGCCTCGCCTCTTCGTTCAAGAACCAAATTGACCCAATAGATCGCTGTTCTTTTTCCTATATTACAATTTTCCCTCACCATTATGGTAGTTCTGCCCAACGCTAATTGAAGATTTCTTGGCTAGTATAGTATTGACTGGTCTCTTCAAATGTTATTTATTATGGCCATGGATTTGCATGTTGAGAAAAGAAAATATCGAAAAATAATGCAAATAAAAGGAGATAAATTTAAATAAAAAAAATTACACATAAGTAATACCACAAACACATAAGTAATATAACAAATCCTGTGATCTGTGGCAAAAATTGTGTAATGTAAGTAAATTTGGAAGTGTAACGCATAAAAATACCTTATATTTCCGCAGATAAGACGATCAATAAAGATAAAGTATAAATTTTCGTCAAAGTAATAATTTTAGCATATATCTGTCCTATAAGACAACCTCCAAAAGTATTAACGGTCTGTGAAACCAAAAAGTATGATATTTCTAATGTTATGGATGTACTGAGGACGATTTGTTATGGGATACTGTTGTCGGAGACGAAATCGACTCGCTAGGTACATAATGGGACCCAAATGACGAGCATCTGAACTGCGAAAGTGGAGATGTACTTGAGAAGCTATTCCCCTCAGATAATGAATGTGAGGATTTTGCAAGATTTTAAATACATTGGTGAGCGAAATTTTTATTTTATTTTGGTTTTCACTTACATAAATTTCAATCTATTTTTTTTTGTTTCGGTCCTATCACCCGACCCCGGATTCTGAGATATTTTTTAATGATTTAACTATTTTCTTATCTGCGAAAATATACAATATCCCAAATTCAGAAATGCTCAAGCAGCAAAATATGGATCAAAACAACATCATTGCTTGAGGTGTTAACTGAGACTTCAAAGGATATTTGTGGAGGTGATATGAATCTTCACGCCGCATGTTTGCGAGGAGGGAGATGAACCATCATGTTTTATGGAATTTCATTGTTCTGTTGAGCAACGTGCAAGATTTTTTTTTGAAGAAATGCAAGACAACTAACAATTCAAATGAGAGAATATTGGAAATACTACAACAGAGAGAAGGATTTTATGAGATATTTAAGTCGTTCATAACGCAGATAGCCAATGCATAAGTATAATGCAATGCATAAAATGTCGTTGGTAGGACTGAAAAAAAATCGAATGCAGTGGATGCTTCGACATCCAGTTCAATCATTAATGAGACGAAGAAATTCGGTGGTAGGATGCTGAAGTATTCGGATGCAAGAAACGTGAGTGGGCTCGAGTATAATCTTTAAATACAATGATGACATAATTGGTTTTTTGGTTCGGTAACTTGATTCATTAAATGACATGTTTTCTGGGCACAGTAAATATTAAATGATACTAATGAGTGATTTCTACAAGTACATCATTACGCACATAGAGGAAAAATGTAATAATTTTGATTGTTCCGCGCCGAGAATATCATTGCAAGACCTAAGTTTGTTGCGGTAAGTAATGTATTATACATTTTATCCATTAATGTCGATCAAATTAAGTCTGTTCGAAGTATTTTTTTCCTTCTTATTTTATGTAGGTTAAAATTGTAATAAGTTAGTTGTATGCCAAGATTTTATCCTCTGGCTGCATGAGCATGTTGGCGGAACGTGCGTTTGTGGTAGTGACGGTTCTCTAAAATTTCAGTAACCGCGAAGCTTCAAACACCATATAAGATGGGAAATTCTAGCCATAATAAGGAATTCTTACCATCATTTCGGGTCACTGATCTTTCCGATTGAAAATGTAAGAATTATTTTATTGTCCTCCTCGTGGCCATTTGCAGTTTGTAACAGAATTTTTGACAATAAATTTTATTTATTTATTATTTCATTTCGCATCTCACTGAGTAACGATTTAGATAAAATGAATTTCGTTTCATTTCGGGTGTCTAAGTACGAGTACAACAGTCAAGTCCATTCTTGAATAATTCACTTACGATCGTGCTTAAATATGATCTTGTTATATTTAAGAAATATACAAATAATTGGGTTTTAATTTTTTTCTTTCTTTCCTAATTATTATATTTCATACGTCTAGAAAAGCCTTTGCGTATATATTATTAATGTAACTACAAACAATACACTTATTTCATTATCTAGAATCTTTTGTTTTTTTCGTTAAATTACTCTTTAAAGATGAAAAAGAAGTTTGCTACTGTGATCTAACGTTAAAACGAATTTGAAAAAGGTTGTTTCCGGACGCGTTTTCTTTGAAATATTAATGTTTCTCCAGTTTTTCAAGTTTTGTAATTGAAATGTTCGGGAATAAAATACACATAAAGTGTACACATTTACGTTCTTGGGTATGTGTGATTGTTTGTTGAATAATAACTTATTTCGGAAATGAAATTTATCATTGTGACGTTGCAGATTTTTGGCCTTTTATAGCTACCACAGACACAACATTTCTTCAGTCACCGATCGACGTTAAAAAGACAGACAAGATGCATTTGGCTCCTTTAGTGTATACTGATCTATTAAGACCAAAAAGTGTTGCAGTTATGAGAAACACTGGTACGACTGGTAAGTTAAACTGATGTTTACAATAAAAAATATTTATTCACTCATTCCAGTTGTATTAGAGGAGTAGGAATTATAGACTATCTCAAAGAAAACATGTTCACAGCATGCAGATAATTTTGTAAAGGATCATGGAACGTAGTAATAATGTTTCCTACCAAAATTGTGCAAATTCCCAGTAACAAAGCAATTATAGTGAAATTGACTCTTTTCTTAATGGTACTCTTCGACTTCGATCACTTCAAATTATCGTACACTGAATCTGCTGAGTATAAAGTTCAATGGAATCTAATTCGGGACATCGACAGAAATACTCGTTACACCAAACATTTCCTTTATTTACCGTGGTTTACATATAATAATTATTTTTTGCTTTATTTTATTTTTTGCAGTAAGAACAAAAAAGTGCCAGATTTTGCGTACTATATACCATACGTCTAACTTTAAAAAATTGTGACATTAAAACTGTCATCGTAACGAAACTTAATGCAAACATAGACGACCACGCTGAAATTTTTATACTATGTTCTATTTGTTAATATATGTTTGATGATAGTTGATGACTATGTTTTATAAAACAACTTTATCTTGGTAAAGTTCGTATGTGAACTCATTGTAAGCAAAATTACTAGCTAAATCTAATGACCTAACCCGCTCCTTAATTTGTCCTGGAATTTCATTTATTAGAGCGAGTCAACACTGCAATCCCGTGGTTCTCTGACGCACGTCGACTTATTAATGTCTGAATGAACATATTTGCTCTGATAAACAAAATTGTCACTGAGCAACAGAACATAACGATGCAGTTTAGAGTAGTTAAAAAACTATTGCCGGAATGTTATTAATTTACGGCGAACTAAAAGTAATGGTACACCTGTATCAAGAACAACTTGTCGCATCATTGCTGCGGCAGATACGAACTTTCCAAACTAACAATGTTGACTCAGGTGCTCCTCCCACACTTTGCACTCGCGAATTTGAGAAGGATGAGTTGAAGACGACCCGTCGAGTAGGTCTACTCGAAACACAGCAAATATAATGTGTCCCAGAACAGTAGGTGCATGAACACTCAATCCCTGCGAACTTTCAGCCGCGGTTTCGCACATTGAATTGTGGGTTGCATAGTCGTCGCATTTCAATGTGCACCGATCTTAAAACATTTTTATCCTTTTTTAACTTTGGCAAATCTCGTGTACATCATTTCTCTCCAATATGTCTTTTCTTCTTACTGGATATTGTACTCATTTTTAACACAAGCAACTGCAAAACATCCATTCAATACAAACCATCCACCCTGTCACACGATTATCAGAGTCATATCGAACGACTTCTGCAAGCTCTGCTTCTTAATTCCATTTCTCCCTCGATAGTTATTTTTGTACTGACGTGATCACTCTGAATATCATTTGCCATCTCCCTTTCTATTAGACTACGGTTTTCATCTTAGTTGTAAGATTTATGCAAAAGACTTGTGGAGTAGACCAGTGATGGGCGAACTGCGACCCGTGAATTAAATGATCCCGTCTAGAGGTTCTATTCGATACAACCTAGATTTTAAAACTGTAGTCTTTATTTAATTATGTAAATATTCGAAACTTAAATTTTGGGAGAAGAATTTCAATTTACCGCTTACGATTTTATGTTTACGTTAATAGAGGTTTTAATGTTTGTCCACATGTCAAATAACATTGATTATCTGGGGAATGTGCGCAAAAGTTGAACATGTGGGATTGTAGGTGCGTGTTAGTTTTATTGTTACCATTTAACCTCCACATAACTATTGAAAGCGTTAAATCGATTCAAAGTACCATGTTTTGTCAAAGATAATAATAATAATAATAATAATAATAATAATAATAATGCCTTTATTTAGTGGCGAGACTCAGACCATAGGGTTTGCTCTACCGTCTAACCACGTAAGAAAAATAAATACAATTTATACAGAAGTAGAGAAATAAGGGAGGAGTGACGTTTACATTTAAGTCTGGGAAAGCAAAGCAAGGGACCATCCCGGGAAACCTTAAGCAATTGAGGAAAAGCCCAGCAAAACCCTCAATCAGGATGGCGGCTTAGAGCCGAACAAGTTAATATTACAATATAACAATTACCATAATAATATGACACACACGTAGGACAACTTACAATTTAAACTACATAAAAATATTTTAACATAACACTATTAGAAATATAAAGATCAAGATAATTGTAATTTCTATAAACGAGTGAGTTTGAGAGTTCAAAAAATAAAGGATTTATCAAAATGACCTTGTGTATTTTTTGCGGTTGTAGAGAATAAACCAATGCGTCTCATCCGAGAGTTGCATTAGAAACAGACTGACATACGTGTTTAACTTCACGTCTCAAAATAAGTACATCCCAGGAAATTTTAATATAGTAACTATTTCACAGTACACATTAGTAAGTTAAAATTTTGAAATTATGCGTTTTTTGTCCGTAATGCAGTTGATTATAAATTATGTTGACACGGCAATTATTTCCTTTTTAAAAATTTTCCACTTATAAAAGTTTATCATTCAGTGTAATAGGCCTAAGTACATTTATATTCGCAAATAAATGAATAAATAAATTTATTATCAAAAAAGCAGTTACAAACTGCTTACGACCATGTGGATGACAATAGACTAATTTACTCTCCGGAAGTAAGCAAGGGACCATCCTACCAATTCCGATCAAGGACCCTAAGGCAGAGGCGGAAAAATAAAAAGTTCGCTACGTGTTATATCAATAGAATACCAACTTTGTATTTCATAAAACACAAAACATGCCGTTCTCAAGTATGTATTATTATCAAACTATTATATTGGTATTGTTGATATCAACAATACTATAAACTATTATTAGAAGCTGTTTTGAAAACTTGTAGAAGAATTAAGTGGTTTTAGTTTAGCTTTCATAGTCAATACTGAGCAAGGCGATCACTATCTCGCGATAAATACTTGCACGATATTACATTGTTCACAATAATCTGATCTACCCATGTTTTTTTAAATTGGTACTTTAGGGCTCGCCAACGTCTAGATCTTTAGAGCTCTTGCAGGTGAGGAAAGGCAATGTATGTGATGAAACGGCGAGGCGAGTGGGGTTGTTTATCATAAAGATAAAATTCTGAGAATGACACATCTTGCTGTGTTTTGTATGAGGTTTATGTGAACCAGAACACGTAGTTGTATATTGAGATAATAAAAAAGTTATATTTCCTCAAATATGAAGAAAAACGCAGCTGAAAGTAAAAACGATTTCACATGCTTCATGGCCGAATGGCTTTGATTATGTGATTTCCGTGGTATTTCGTTTTCATAATAGTTTTTTTGAGTATGCAAACGACTGTCTTCCATTGTTCACATTACAAAAATATTTTCAATGTCTTATTTACGTCATGATTACTAAACAACAAGCATAGTAGCACTCAAAACAGTATACTCCACTTTAGTAAAACCAATTATAATGTATGCATCACTAATATGGTCTCCATATTATAATAACAATATTATTAAACTAGAAAGAATGCAATACATTTTCTTAAATTTAGCAGCATGGAAATTATATCTGCTCTCACCAAGTTTGTCTCACGCATACTCACATATCGCAAATATTCTCCAATTGACTTCTCTCAAATCATACATAAACTTAAATGTCGCAAAAATATTATATTAATTATTGAACAATAAATTAGTATGTCCAGAGCTGTTGTCACTGATACCCTGGTACGTTTAACCAAGAAATCCGAGAAATAAATGCAAGTTGTTTTATCTATCAAAATTGAAATCAAATTCTAGTTATGACGCATCCATGTGACGTATGTGCAGATGGTTAAATGACTCCGATCTAGATGTTCTAGCACCTAAAAGCACCTTTAGAAACAAAAAGTTATTTTCTGAATAAGCTATACCAGTTATTGCATGAGACTGGTAAATAAATAAGCTACTGTGTATTGTATTCGTTGTATACAAATCTGTATTGAACTTTATAAAGTGGGCGATTGTCTATGAAATATAAATAAATAAATAAAGACATCCGGTGGCAAAAATGAACAGCCATTTAAAATCGATAGGAATATAATTTATTGTTAATATTCATATATTTGTGGTCTGTTATTAATTTTCTTTATATAACAGTTACCACATTAACACACAATAATAATCACGGTGGAAACAAACTTTCCAATTCAACGAAGCACCTAGATACATTTCCTTGAAAGCTGTCTCATGAAAGTAAAGTATTGTCTCATGATCATAGTTTCTTAAATTGCTATAAAAATGAATTTCGTCCTATATTAAATAAATAATTGAAATAAACACAACAGAGAATAAGAATCTAATAAGACGATAAGTGAATCGAAGCAAGTCTATATTTTGCTAGTACCCGTGGTATTCATAATCCATATAAAAGCGTAACGCGAAAGCGTGTCTGTCTGTTTGTTACCTGATCACGACAAAACTACAGAACCGATCGTGATGAAAATTAGCAAGGAGATAGCTAATATGTCCATGATGAACATGGGCTAACTTTTATTTTAAAAAATGTGTAATAAGAAAGAAAGAAATGGTTTGTGACAATAAATATTGATATATGGGTTCTCATGACCTCGATGTTGACGAGCCCTAAAGCCCCAACAAAAAAATAAATAAATGTTGATAAAATCGAAAAAAAAAGAAAGAGTTATAATCGCTCGCGCTGCCTAAACGGTTAGAGATACGTGACAACTATGAATGGCAATATTGTTTGTCTCAAAACGTTATACAAAAAAGTTCGGGACAGCATATGTCTATCTACAAAAATTAACCAAAATCATCGAAGAACTATATAAAAAAGATGTATTAAAATACTTCAACTTAAGAGAGTAATTTAAGAAGGAAAACATCAATCATCAACAAAATTTAATGGATTATTTGTTTTGTGCATTTAACAAAGATAAGAAAGTCTGTATATCGTAAAATTTCGACGAATAATTTAGACTTTACAAGAATTTTACTGAAATGGTGCAGCCGTATCATGCCTCGGAAGCGAAAGTTCAACTGGCGTGGCTCACGTGAGATGGTGTAGCATATAGTCAAGTTTTGTATTATTATGAATTTGAAAATTTAGAATGCTGTTCATGTTTTTGAAAAAGAATATGTAAATGTATTTTGATCTTACAATATAGATAGATTTTATTTTTTTCTGAGTAAAAGAAGATAAGTCCCAGGCAACGCTGGGTAATCAGCTAGTTCATAATAAATATTTCGCGCGACAAATTTAAATACATTTAAGAACAAATGTTATATACAAATTAAACATCGCAATATAACAAGAGTACAATTATGATATTTTAATTTTCTCTCGCGTGTTTCAGATAAATTGAATATATGAAATGTGTGTTTATAGTACATGAAACAAAACTATGTGCATGGTATTTTATCATATATCATGTTACGTAACGAATTGTTTTGGACACGATTCAAATGAGTCCTGGAACATTAATAGAAATTTTTGAAAGTAAATAATTACTATCATTCAAATAATTGCATTAATTTTGGAATTTAGAGCTGTAAAGTGTAAATACAATCATAAAAAAGAAAGAATATTATTGAAAAGAAACTGGAGAATTTCATCAGATTGAGTAAACACTTATAAATGTAAAGGCAGAATAACTTTTGTGAAATTATTTCATAAGTAATAGTATTAATGTGTCGAATAATTTGGGGTTACGATTAGCGTAAGGCACGAAACGATGTAGTAAATATTGCTACTGTTTCCTTTCGTGTACCTCACAAACCCTAATTAAACGAAGCTTGGTAAATATTACGATATGAAGTCGTAAGAGTGAAATTATCTATTATTTGGACTTCTAGCAACTCACCACACATCTCTCGGTGTAATTCATCTTCCTCTTCTCCGCATTGTTTAAATAGTAAATAGACGAACTTGTTACAATATATGACGCAAGGACATTATTAAATATCAGCCTAAGTTTGTATCCAACCATAGGTTTGTCCTGCTTTAACTTTATTGCGAACCGTTGAAATTTCGTATGGCATATATCCAGTACACGTGCTACTGTTTTCAATTTATGCTCGTCTTTGAGAACTGCGTCAGCAGCTCTTTGGAGAATATCCTTGAAAGTGGTCCCCCTGTCTCCTTTTGTACCACATTCTAACAAACAATTCGGCTGTAACAGGTCACTTAGGGCTGGTTGCGCCACGGCATAACCAGCCCCAAGCACGGCATAAACCGCGCCACGGCATACAAGTACACAGCCTTTACATAAAATTTTAAAACAATATTAATTTAACAGAACTCGAATTTCAATATACCGTTCGATTTGTAAATAAAACGGCATTTCTATTTTACATTTATTTTTATTTATGCATGCTATGTCTTAATATAAGGCAGTAAATGCACAGAACTGTTGAATTTAAAGGAAATATTCGAAAAATATTTCTTTTTTGAAAATAACGAATTTTATTTTAGAGCTTTTACATTTCTATACTGAGTAATACATACGTATATATGTGCATTTTTGGATTTAGACACGTATAATACACATGTATGTATATATTTCAACACACACACACACATATATATATATATATATATATATATATATATATATATATATATATATATATATATATATATATATATATATAAAGGG
>NNCF01132531.1:210700-235221 GCA_002313205.1 Laupala kohalensis | reverse complement strand
ACATACATACATACATATACACACATACACACACATTATAGCTTACTGCGGGTAGGAAACAATAACAAAAATCTACCACAAGAGTTTGTTAAATTATATACAGGAGGAATCAGGCCCATAATATTTTATGCAGCAAGTGTGCGAGTGGGGAAACTCATTAATATACACACAGAAAGACTATTACATTCCACACTACGGATATATTTAGAGCGGTTATACCGTTGCTATAACACAGTGCCGACAGCAAGTATAGAGGTGCTTCTAGGAGTAATGCCAATAGACATTCATTTGCATAAAATGAGGTTGTGTTATTGGCTAGGAAAAAACAAATTAACGACATGAGAATAACCAAGGACGAGACAGGAAGAAGAGAAAAAATAACCAGAGAATTGTTGCATGCATGGCGGATACGATGGAATAATGAAACGACAGGACGAACAGTTTTCTTTTACGTACCGGACGTGACTTATGCTTTTAGGAACAGAAAGTGGTTTAGGCCAGGACGAGAAATGATGGAGGAGATACTGACAGAACATGGAAATTTTGCAACATACTTGACAAAGATACGAAAGACTGAAAGGGAAGAATGTATTTGCGGGAAAGGAAAAGAAGACAGGAATCACGTATTTTGGGACTGCAACATCTATTATATAGAAAGACGTGAATTAATTTAGAGACTACAGATAGGAGTCAGACGGCTAGATAACGTCTCGGACATAATATCTACAAGAAAAAGATACAATATATTACACGAAGTCTCCTGCAGAATGTGCATGGTACGAGATGCAATTAAAATGATCTAACAGACGTAACAAACAGGGGACATACAAATATGTATTGTGCTATGGTAGGAAAACAGATAAGTAAACATTTTCCCCGCATAATGCCTGTTAAAAATACGGGAAAACTGTTAAGGTTCATTCAAATTATGAATTCATTTGTATGAAGATGTTCAATAAATTACTAAAAAATGTCGATAATCTCGAGAGCGAAATTGAAAGAAGAGGAAAAGTTTATTTCGAAGTCTGTGAAAGATTTTCATTTTTAAACAAATTAGAATTGACCTAAAATTAATATCGGGAAGCTATTTCGAAACTGGTTGTTTTATTCTGATGATATTGAAGATTTTTACACCCAGTTAAAACAGTTTCATCATTATGTCCAATCTAAATTTGAAAAAGTTTCATTTTCGCATTCAGAATTTTACGAGATATTTGTACAAGATCAATTAGTTACCATTTTTTCAAATGTAGAAATTGCACTACGAATATTTTTGACATTAATGATTTCGAACTGTTCCGAAGAAATATCATCACAGTTGAACGATTGAATGTCGCGCAAAGAGCAACAGTGGGTCAAGAACGTTTAGATATGTTAGGTTTACTTTCAATTGAATCCGATATTCTGCGTAAATTGAACTTTGAGGATAATGAATGAGTTTAGCAATAGAAAATGCAGAAAAAGAAATTTTCGAATACCATTTTATACTGTGTATGCATTGACTTTTTTATGTTTTTGTCCTAACTATTATAAAAAGATTTATAAATACAAAGAACGTAAATAAATATTAATTGGAACATGTACTTGTGAAGGCTCCTTCCTTTCTCTTTCCTAACCTTCCTTGATCACCTCTTGTTCTTTTCGATCCCGACGCTAGGTTATCTTTCATTTTCCTCTTTCTTCCTCGCCCTCTCTTTTTTATAATATATGTAATTTTTTGAGATATGTTGATATTTGAGTTTTGAGTTGTAATTCAGGAGGGTTTTTAGTGGATATGGTTGAGTCATTCGGCGAGTCCCACACGCGGGGAGATTCAATTTGGCTCTCTCTAGTGCGTAACTGTATTTTCCCTACCTGCACAAGTTTTTTTGGGTTCTAATGATCTCAATGTCTACGAGCCGTAAAGCCCCACAAAAAATTGGAACATTTATAAAACTGTTTGTCATTGTTTATATTCTACGTAGCCAGATTTAAAGAGAATAGGGAAAGCTTATTTTTAGAAAATATGTGCCTCAATTGTTTGAGTGACTAGGGCCCCCATTTGTTTAATCCGACACTTATTTGCATAAATGACGTACTCACACACACCGCTATAAACACACCGTATTTGTGATATAGTTTCATCAACAGACATATAAAATAGCTTCTGGGAACGAGATTTTCAGAATGAAGAGGTTTTAGAGACTGGGAACAAGTATTTTCAGGATATTCATAACTTTAAGAGGTGATAGAATATTGAAACATGTTTAGGATAAGTGCATTGACTTATCGAACGACTTCAGCACTCAAAACTAGGTCCAAAAGTAAATAAATAAATTTATGCTGACACTTTGTAAAATAAAAAACTTCTAACCTTCACGAAAAAACCAAATTTCTATATTGTGACTTTTTTGACTAATAACAGTAAAATTCTAATTGTTATAAACAAACAAACAAATTTAAATTTTTTTTCAAAAAACTTTATAAAATAATAAATATTGTAAATGACTAATTCTAAGGGGAGGGAACCGAGTACTCACTCCTATTGGAGCCACTCACAATAAAAACACAGCAATGTGGTGTTCGAGCAACAAACAAAACATTTTATTATTCGTTCTATTACTAACTTAATTACTACACAATACACTGGTCAATATTCACACTACTACACATTATTTCGCCTACTGCGCAATTGGAACGTCTTTTTACAAGGTACTCACCAAGAACTTCCTCATCGTGGGCCTCTTTGTTCATAACCCTCTCGTCACAATTACACACTTCTCTTGTTGCACTTGGCCTGCTGATTTTTATATGACAATTTGTAGTTTACAAGGCCCCAAAATGACATTGATAAATCCCCTTTTACACTATTACCCGCCACTCTAGATGTCTCTTGATGGGAGATGAAGACATGTCCCATTTGGTGTTATTATTTTCGAACCTGGTGCCGCGTGCCGCACTAATGTTTGTTCTCTTCGTTCTGTCTAATCAATTTTTTCCCATTCCCTTCACTTTCTAGGTCTTGTCACGTCTTAGAGTTTCCAGATTCACTTCTTATTAATTTATTTTCGCCTTTTGCTACATTTAATATTATCGTTAGCTCACTGCATGAATGCGCTTCGCATGTCTGGTGACAGATCACAGTTTAACTTCCTTTTCTTTTATTGTCTAAGCAATGACGATGCCTTCTTTGGTTTATTACTTGTCTGAAGTGATCTGTGACGGCTTACCAACTTCTAAAACGTTATTAGCTTGACCCTTTCAGGTCCCTCACTCGTTCGTTTGAACTATTTTGTACTACGCGAGTCCCATTCGCCCTTTTTTAATCACGTTTTCATTCGTCTCACATAACAAAAAGATACTCTCACGAAGTTTCAATGTCTGACTCGGACAAATAAACCATCTCAACATTTCTCACCATCAGTACCGCACAAATAAACAGTCTCGAAATTTCTCATCTGCTGATGTAAAACAAATAAACAGTCTAAAAATTTCTCATTATCTGATTCCAAACAAACTATCGAAAATTTTCTCACTTCTGAAGTACAACAAACTATCGAAAATTTTCTCACCAGCTGACTCGAACAAAAATGAACATTCTCGACATTTTTCACGATCTGATTCGCACAAAAATAAACATTCTCGACATTTCTCACCATCTGCTCAAATAAATCGAAAATTTTCTCACTAGCTGATTCAAACAAAACTATCGAAAATTTTCTCACATCTGACTCGCACAAAAATACTCGAAAAATTTCTCACCATCTGACTCCACAAAAATAAGTATTCTCAAAATTTTTCACTATCTGACCTAAGTACTCCTGTGTCCTATTTTTTTATAGACTATTTCGTGTCACGTGACGTTCCCCCTCTTATCCTAGCTTCTTTCTACTTCAAGACTTCGGTTCTTTTCCCCCTCTTAATTTTAATTGGTAGTTTCCGAAAAGATGTATGTTGCTTTTTCTTGTTCCCAATCATACTACTAGACTCCACCCCCCTTGATATTCCATTGGTGGAACCCCCTCTCTCTACTTCCAAGATTTTTTCCTCTAGATGAAGGTCTGTCGGCCATTTTGTTATTATTACTTAGTTCATCTGCGCGGGCGGCATGCTTCTAAGATCCTCTCTTTTATTGTTTTATTGCTAGGTGGTGCGGTACCCTCTTTTTGAACCCTGATTTTATTGCTACATTTAGAATTTCACCCTCGTCTTTCTAAAGATTCTTAGCTTTGGGAATCATGTCCCCAAAAGACATGTGCCGTGTTCTCTTTTAGGCGCTTGTCGCAAGCGTACTCCCACGTTGCTTTGAGAAATAATATTCCCTGACATCCACTCTTTTTTCGGTGCTGTCTTTTGTATTTAATTTCGCCGCTCATTTTTCTAAAGGTTCAAGTCCAAACTTGTTCGTCTGCGAACATGTGTTCTCATCTTTGCCTCTTTTGATCTTTTCAAATAATAGTTTTTATTACGTTTTTGTACTCCCAAAACGTTCTACCAGATCTTTGATGTCGCCCCGCCGCTACGCTTCAGACCACCCAGGTCCTTTTTCTGTTCGCACCCTTGTTGACCCATGCTTTGATATTACATATTTTGAGAACGTGGGATTGAATTATCAATCTATTTAATCCACGGTCTCAATATGTTGATGAATTTTGATTGTTGTGCGTAAAATGCAATCTTATAAGTATGTTAAAGAATTGATGAAGATCAATCAATTACTAAAATTCATTTGTAAGGTCGCATTGAAGTAGAGTCAAAGAGAATTTTATGTATTGTGTATCATGTATTATATTCTGACACTGACTCATGTCTTCATATAATCTTAGTTAGTATAGGTATGGAACGCGCTAAACCATTGTTAGAAGGAGGACCTCTGAAGGGCTCTTATAAATTACAAGATATTCATTTCCATTGGGGATCACAAGACCAAGAAGGTTCCGAACATTCATTTTTAGGAAAGAGGTATGTATCTCGCTACACACGATGCATTTTGTGCAATATGTTGTGCAATATTGCATGCAATGTGCGGTGATGTCAGCCGACTAGTTTGGAAGGACAGAAAATGACGTCATTTATATCTACGCTGCACTATGGCTCGACAAATTTGGGGAATAGCGTATGTTCTATTTCACGAATATTTTTGCATGCTGAGTTGCAATGTCAACCAATAAAATCTTGCATCTCGTCCCGAGACTGCATATGGCAAACCGTTCTAAATATCACTATCGTTGCACTTTGCAAATGTAACTTTTTATTACCGCGAAAGGATATAAAATACCATGTATTTTTAAGAAATAATCTAGGATGTTACAATTACTGTTGGAAGTCAGCACCTAGCTAACATAAAACCAGTATATTCGGTTTCCTAATTAACATGCAAACTTGGTAGTTGTGGGATGTTGGCAACATTATAAAAAATGATAAATTATACATAATATCAAAGAATGATATATTATTTATATTATATTTTAAAACTTTATTCACGAAAATAAGTAATCTATAAATGAAAACACATAAAACAAAAATATCACAAATACATTTAATTTGACATTTTTGGTTACATGGAGCTCATTAAACATTATACTTCGGACACAGTATGCTACTATGTTATAAATCCAAATGACTTAACCTACGTTATTCATCTTTTAATTTCAACTGTAGAATAATAATTATTGAATACAATTTTGTATTGTGTTATTTTGATTTGTGTAAGTTCTCCTTCTCTTTTCTCAATGTAAAACCTTTACAATGTTTTTCATTGCTTGCCTGATGACGATCCACAGTAGGGTTCGAAACGTTATCCTTAATAGTTCATAAATCAGTCTGTGTAATATGGTTGTTTTATTCAATATCCAATGAGCGTTATTATTATGTTCGTGTATCCTCATTACTCTTTCATGTAACATATCTGAGCCAATTGCCAAATGTCAGCGACGAACAATCTCTGCAGTAACTACGTCCCTTTTCCCGAACTGTCAATGCGCGTGCATTGAAACATAAAAACTGTTGCGATAAAATCGTGTGAAGCCAACAGGGCACGACAAATATCACTGCCCTTACCAGCTGGAAGAAAAAATTGCATGCGGTAATGGAGCACAAAGTGCTTCGTGTGAAGCGAGCTTAAGACATGGCACATCTACATTAATGGTGATAACTGTCTGAAAATTTCCTTTCTAATTTGTTCTTTATGTGTTGAGATATTTTAGTTCAACTCTTAAACATAAAACATCATTTCAGGTATAGTGCAGAATCCCATGTGATGTTCATATATGTGAAATGTAGAGATGTTGAAACAGCAAGAAAAGTTGACAATGGAATAGTTGTTGTGGCAAATTTCTTCGAAGTAAGGACATTTTATGATTTATTGTGATTATTCTATTAACATACTATTTAAATAAAGTATAATTAATTTCCAATACGATTGAAAATGTTGCTTGAGGTACTTTTGCACTTGTATACATGCATGAGAAACTTGTATAAGATACATGTCATTATGTTTGAGCTAGTGCCGTATAGTTACTCTTTGACATGTCGCGCGATAGGTCCTCAGACGAATTGTACACCCCGATACATTTTGTATGAGCTTCATTCAGGATATACATGTCGCTCATACAAGTTTACATTCTAGTTGAGTTCTTTGTAGGTTATGTCATTGTTTTCATGAGTTTTTTCATAGTCTATTGACTCCTGTAATCTGAAGTGTTCAGTATGTCATATTATAATAACCAGATAAATTTAGGTTAGTTTACTTCTTTAGTAGATAAGTATAAGTTTGTGTTCTTCCCCCGCAATATTCCAAGAATTCCCCGAAACTAATCGATAGTGTAAACACTGCCGTATACATGTATGAGGTAGAAGTGTCGGAGCTAATACAAATCGCTAACCTACAAAAAGTTGTGATTTATGTATCTCATATAAGTCGCTCATACATGGGTAGAAGTGTAAACGTACCTTTACAACTTTGTTTACCTTACTTTTTTAATCCGATTCTTTTTCTTACTATGTTACATAGAGAAAGTTCAATTATAATAGCAAAAAATCGACCGCAAGATTTTGACGGAAATATCCGTTTTGGTTGTTGGCGGAAAAATTGGTTTTGGCATAACGTCCGACCATCTGTCAACCTGTCCATTTGTCAGTCCGTTCGTCTGTCTGTCTGACTGTCTGTGCGCACCGATTTTGGATAAATGGATGAGACTAATTAATTCTTGTTTCGTATTTAACGCAGTATCTGTTTGTCTACGCATGTGCTCTGACTTTCTTAACTTAAGGATAAAGAGTTCATATAAAGATCAGCACGTTTTCTAAAATTTCTAAAAAAAAAAATGGCTCCAATTTTTTTCTTAAAATTTTCTGTACAGGAAGTATAATTATTACAAACTTTTACGTGAAATTTCTGTACAGAAACAATATTCATTAAATTTGTTATAATTAAAATATCAAATAAATTGTATCTCAAAAAAGTTAGTTTTAGATGTGATTATTATTATTATTATTATTATTAATAACAATAATAATAATTATTATTATTATAATTTATTAGTCTGCTAGTGAGCACTTCTCGGTAGCAGGTAGAAAAGAAAACATACATAATAAAATAATACGAAGTTAAAAAACAAATCAATATCACGAAAATACCACGAAATTAACCTGGCAAACATCTCCCTAAAACATCACCTGGCAGACACAAAAATCACATTTTTTGATTTGCAACCACACCTGACTGCCAAGGACTTTACCCAGCACGGTTTACACCTGAAACCGTCTAGGAAACAGCACTTCGGTTTTCTCCTAGCTTCACATCTGACCTCACATCATCCACCTCCTCCATTACCTCCTCCTGCACGTACCTCATCTCCTCCTCCACCTCCCTCTACTTCTACCTCATCTCCTCCACCTCCCTCTGCTCCTACCTCATCACCATTTCCTCTTCCTATCTCCACACCCATTTCTTCTCCTGTCCCCGTTCTTTCACCTACTGCTTCCTCATCTCCCACGTCAACATCTATTCCTCCTGTCGCCCCCATACACCGTTACAACTTGCGCTCAGGAGTACGATGTGGTACTCGAAGGTGACAATCGCGTTCAGGTGCTGTGTGCGAGCTTCATCCGGAACTAGAAGCTGTACCAATTTCAAATTCCTCTCCACAATCTAACGTCGATTCCATTTCTCGTGAGTCACAAACTCTTTGCGAAAATAAAATAATTATATTTCATCATAATGTCCAATCCCTTTCAAACAAATTGACAGACATTGAAATTCTGGTACACGAAAATCGATTCGATTTGCTATGCCTCACAGAGCATTGGCTTTCAACTAACAACATCAACGATACTGCTATTTCTAATTATTATTTAGCAAGTTCTTACTGTCGGCAAAATTTTAAAGGCAAAAATCCCCACGGAGGTACGTGTATCTACGTTCGTAATGATATTTTATCTTCTCCACTGACAGGCTACGAGAACTTCTGCGTAGATAGTGTGTTCGAAATTTCTGCAGTTGAACTGACCGACACCGGTATTGTTGTTTTGTGTATTTATAGACCTCCTCAATCAGATCTTGACATATTTTTTCGGAACTTCGAAAATGTTTTAGAACATATCGCACATAAATCTACTAAATCTATCGTTATATGTGGTGATTTCAATATCGATTTCTTGAGTACATCCGACTCTGCACATTCACCAGTTAATCGATTCAAGAATCTTATCGACTCCTTCAACCTTATTACTACGATAAATGACCCCACTCGCCTCTCCGGCTCATCTCAAACATTGCTAGATCAAATTATAGTCAACAATGGAATCTCGTATCTCTCTGAAGTGTTTATCGCCGGATACAGTGATCACCTTGCTCAAGTATTGACTATTAATAATACACTAAAACCGCTTAAAATCCTTTACAAATTTACAAGAGAGTTTAATGACATAAATAAATCCATATTCGTAAATTATTTGCGTGAAGAAATATGGAAAGATGTTTACAATTGCCGAAACACCGACGACAAACTCAATGTATTTATCTCAACATTACTAAAAAAACATTACAACTCTAGTTTTCCCATAAAACGCAAGTTAATTAACACAAAAAAATACAATAGATGGATCACCCAAGGGATAAGAATTTCTTCAAAAAACAAACGCCGTTTATATTATCTTTCAAAACGCTATAACCAACCACCCGAATTCCATAATTATTTTCGTAAATATAAGACTATTCTCCGAAAAGTAGTCTATGCAGCTAAAGTTATGGAAAACGACAGGCATATACTAAAATCGAACAACCGGATGAAAGCCATGTGGAATATTGTTAACAATTACACGTCAACTTCTGAAAATCGCGAAGAAAATGTTTCTTTACTAAACGATGGCAAGATCGTGTCAAATCCTCAGGACATCGCAAGTTTGTTTAATTCTCACTTCTCAGAAGTTGGTAAAATAACGAACTCAATATATCCAAATCAATGTCCTCCAATTATTACCACCATGTTCACTACCGAAACAAACGCCAGTGAAGTCATGAGCATCATCCGCTCATTAAAAACAAATTTTTAACAGGCAAAGATGATATACCCCAGTTTAATGTTAAATCTTCGTCCCACGCTATATTAAAACCACTCATAAATATTTTTAATAGTTCTTTATCGGAAGGGGTGTTTCCTAAAATATTTAAGAGAGCTAAAGTGAAACCTTTACACAAGAAAGGAAACAAACTTAATATTGGAAATTACCGACCAATATCTCTACTACCCACTTTCTCAAAATTCCTAGAAAAAAAGTTCTATATGCATCTTCTAGATATTTTTAATCAAAAAATATCATTCTCTCTGACGATCATAACGTTTTTAGGAAATCTTTTTCCATTACAAGCGCCATATTTTCTTTCTTAAACGATGTTACCACATCTCTAGACCGTGGAGAAAATCCTCGAAGTGTTTTTCTCGACTTATCCAAAGCATTTGATGTCATCGATCACGGAATTCTCCTTTCCAAATTGCATTCTTTAGGCATTCGTGGACTTCCACATCAATGGCTAACTTCTTATTTAAAAGATAGATATCAACAGGTCGAAATAACCTATACTAAAAATAAAATACTTGAGCGTTGTCTTTCAGAAACAAAGCCACTTACTTGCGGAGTACTCCAAGGATCAATTCTCGGTCCTATACTCTTTTTATTGTATGTGAACGACATGTCATTATCCACATCAGATTGCAAAATGATTCTTTTTGCTGACGACACTAATTTACTATGTAAACTCGCCAACGCTCAAAACGTTTTGTCTAACCTTTCGACTTGGTTCCATGCAAATCGTCTCTTTGTAAACACTGACAAAACAGTGTCTATGTCATTTCACAATAGTATCACAAAATATTTACTTCGGTTTCTGTTTCTTTAAACGAAACACAATGAAAAAATTGTTACGAATACAAAATTCTTAGGTCTTTATATTCAACACAACCTCAAATGGAATTGTGGCGTTGACAATCTTAATCCCCAATTAAGCAAATTGTGTTACGCATTCCGAATCTTAGTTAACGCAGTTAGTCCACGTATTTCCCGTTGCGTTTATTTTGCAAACGTTTACTCCCATTTACGTTACGGCATTACCTTCTGGGGTAATTCCGGTCAGAGTATTCAAACTTTCAGAATTCAGAAGAGGATAGTTCGGATAATTTGTAAATCTCACCCCCGAAACTCTTGTAAACCTTTATTCAAGGAATTAAATATCTTAACACTTCCCTGCATTTATATTTATGAAACGGTCGTGTTTGTTAAGACCGAATTACTGAAGTGCCACCCTTGCTTTATACGAAACAGTCTCGTTCACGAACACAATACTCGCAATAGTAATAATATTCATCGCCCTAGAGTGTCAACCACTCTTTGCCAAAAAGGACCTTATCATTCGGGAATCGTTCTATATAATTCCCTGCCCAAGAATATAAAAGATATTATGAAATTGAATCTCTTCAAATCCGCGGTTAAAAACTACCTCCTGCACCAGTGCTTCTACACTGTAAAAGAATTTATTGATTTTAACAAAAGTTAAATTCGTCTTGTGCTTTATCACGCCATTGCTGTAGTACTTTTTAAACAACTTATAACAATTTCAAAAACTATTTTCTTGCATGATTGTGTTGTCTTATGGCTCATATTAATTTAGTTTTATGTGTACTCAACTTTGGCACGTTTGTGTACATAAATTCTGTAGCCCCATCCTGGCCCGGGTTTTTCTCCGTTTTTCCTTCGGGTAGAGGCGGATTTATCATACAGGTTCTCTAGGCTTTGTCTAGGGGCGTGTTTATTGTAACAATACATCGTGAATTTAGTGTTATTTCAATTCTTATGATTTTTAAATACTATACTCAGAATAATTGATAGTTCGATAATAATTTGTACATGTAAATTTTTTGCGTTAAATTACAAAAATATTGACATTCTATTAGTATTATAACTCGTAGCTAACTTTTCATCTTATCTAGGAATTTTTGCAGAAATTTTTGAATCCGCCTCTGCCTTAGGGCCCTTGATCGGAATTGATGGGATGGTCCCTTGCTTGCTTCCGGAGAGTAAATTAGTTTATTGTCCTCCACGTGGTCATACGCAGTTTGTACTGTTTTTTGACAATAAATTTATTATTATTTATTATTATCAATAAAAATATCTATAAAATACACATATAAACGGAATAAAATGCTTAGAAAATTATTACACATTGTTACAACGAGAAAGAAATTTTTAAGAAAGATTTAAGAAATTAATTATCTACATGATGCTCACATGTGCGTATATTCACATACTTACACGAACACATTTTCGCTTACAAACAGTTAGAGAAACTCATACGTACAAACACGCTCATTATACACACGTATGTCATTACTCCTCCTATACCCTTAGCGTAATAAATTCCGAATCTTAGTTAACGTAGTTAGTCCACGTATTTCCCGTTGCGTATATTTTGCAAACGTTTACTTCTATTTACGTTACGGCATTACCTTCTGGAGCAATTCCGGTAAGAGTATTTAAACTTTCAGAATTCAGAAGAGAATAATAATAATAATAAATTTATTGTTAAAAAACAGTACAAACTGCGTATGATCACGTGGAGGAAAAAAAACTAATTTACTCTCCGGAAGCAAGCAAGGGACCATCCCATCAATTCCGATCAAGGGCCCTCAGGCAGAGGCGGATTCAAAGATTTAAGCAAAAGTTCCTAGATAAGATAAAAAGTTGGCTGCGAGTTATAATACTAATAGAATGTCAATATGTTTGTAATTTTAAGCAAAAAATTACATGTATAAGTTATTATCGAACTATAGATTATTCTGAGTATAGTGTTTAAAAATCATAAGAATTGAAATAACACTAAATTCACGATTTATTGTTACAATAAACACGCCCCTAGACAAAGCCTAGAGAACCTGTATGATAAATCCGCCTCTACCAGAAGGAAAAACGGAGAAAACCCGGGCCAGGATGGGGCTACAGAATTTATGTATCTTAGAAATTCGCTGTCACAGCATTCTAATATTTAGGACAAAATATTATTTGTAAAATTTAAACTATCTTTAATAGAGGAAATGCCAAAAACCAACGAGTAATATTGGAATTATTTGAAAAGTTATTTGCAAAAACAATTGATCCACGTCCAGTATTTGGTCATTTTCAACTAGTGTGCGGAGGTGCGTTTGTGAATGTCCCCGCAAAATTGATCCGTTTGTAGCCTTCATGAATTACGAAATTCGTGATCAAACATCTTCATTCTTTTTCAAATAAAAATTTTTTTTTTATTTGAGTAGTCTCAAACTATATTATTAAAAAATATTTTTATTTTTAAGTGGTGTTATAATTTTAACAATTTGTCATTAATTTGAAATATGTTTTGCTGTCGCTTAAGAAATATTTTAGAAAGTATTATATTTCCAATATTCTTTCTTACCTAATCATTCTCATTCTAGGTAGGTTTGAGAGAAAATGAAGATTTACTACCGCTCACAAACCACCTGGGTGATATATCTACTGCGGGAAGAAGTAGTGAGCTGGACAATGCTCTCTTCAGAGTGTTCAGAGGAAATATTGAATACGGGTACTACACTTACCCTGGCTCTTTAACATCTCCCGAAGAGAGCAAGTGTGTGACATGGATAGTGTATCCAGAGCCTCGAGACATTTCAAGTCGACAAGTAATTACAACCCAAAACATATTAATATTAATGTTTTGGAGTTTTAAGTGTAAAGACAGAGAAGGGTAATTACGAGTAGAATTAACAAACATAAAACATTCCATAGCAGTTAAGTATATTTTTGTGACTTTTTAGACCATTTACATAACTCCGCTTGTTTTATTCACTATGATAGGAAGCTAACCTAAAATGAGACGGACAATTTGTTTGTTTATTACTCCATGAAATTGTACCGTGTTACATCTCTTGGGGTAATACGAAACGAATAAGATACTTTATAATTTGTAACAGTTAAAAATAAAAAGGGGTAAAAATATTAATCTATCTAGTATATATTATTACCCAATTTTTCAGATTTTTTAACCGACACACTTCTGAGTTATGACTAGCTGTAAATCAGGGTAAAACCTTTAGTTTTACGTAACCGTTTATCAATTGATAAGAAACTTGAAAAACGGAATAAAACAAATAAAGAAGGCTTTATACTCTATCAAAAAGATGCAAAAAATTGACAAAATTAATTTGACCCATTTTAGAGATGATAAATTTCCAATTTTTTCTGATCTTAACCATAATAAAGTGAACATAAAATTATATATTAAGATAAATTAAAGGTAATTTGAAATAGTCTAACTTATTTCATTGTAAGGAAATAACCTTGTAAGACATCTAAATAAAGATTAAAAATAGCCTAAAAACAGGCATAGACCACATTTAAAATACAGATTTATAACACAATGAAAATAAAATAAACACTAAACAAGGACAAAATAGAAAGTAATTATTTCGGATAAAATATTAGTTTATATTATGACCCTATGATTTCGGATAAAATGAGTAATTTTTTTCAGAACAACTTTCATAGCCAAACTAAAATTGTAAATGGCATTACATAACACTTTTAACCTACAAAAAGAGATTCAATGAAAAGTTAGAGAAGGAATACGTTTATAAAATCTGCAGAAAATAAAATATCTTTAAAACATGATTTTAAGTGCGTCAAGTTTATGGAAGACTTCACTTGATGAAATAATCTTTTAACTAAGGAATACTTCGGCGCTATATAATACATAGCATTTTCTTCTTTGTTTATACGAGCTTATCCATTATCTCCTACCAAGTGCAACATACAATTGTTGTTATTATTGATTGTTTTAAACCATTGTTGCCTTTTCGTTCTAAACTGCGAGACAAAATTAACAGAGCTCTACCTTCGTCTCGCCACAACTTTTAATGAAATTTTATAGAAATTTGGATGAGGATGCTCCCATGTGTTTGCTAAACATTCACATATTGGGAGGTTTCTGTGCCAATTCTTTTGTGCTGGGTTTTCCATCGTATCGAGAGATACAAATTTCGCGAAAGTCAAGCAAATGTATACTTCGAGATGTCAGAGCTAGTCTCGCGTGTACAGAGTCAATAATGTCCAGAATAAATGCATAGATTAATAATCACCCATATCCACCCACCCCGCTCAGTATTCCCCACATCCTTCGAGGGGTGTTTTTTTTTTGTTTAGGGGTCCTATCATCGCCTGTGTGTATTCGCCTACAAGACACTTCTTTCATATTAAAAATTTGAAATAAATTTTCAATTTGAAAATTTACAAGCGACGTTCTAGTCGATTGGTTTGCGAAAAAGAAGCATTTCATTTGATGCTAAAAGACGAATTATACATTTGTGTAAAAAAATGTAGGCCACGCCATCTAACTTGCCCCATTAACGGGATGTCTTCCCCCATCCACCTTACCTCCTGAGTCATCTCTTTAAATGGTATTACGTTCATATGATAAGAAATCTTATGTGTGTTTGCACATCAAAATTAAAATTTCTCGCTAAAACAGTGGAACTTTTTAAAGTTGAAAATCACCATAAATCACCCCTAAGTACACTCTTTTCCGGTACCAGTTGGCATAGTGATCCCCTCGCTGTTAGAAGGTCACCTGTCTCGATGCAAGACCAGATACTGTAGAACTCTAATTATGCGGATCGAATTTGTTGTACTTTTTTTGTTTTTAGACGCATTATAACATTAAATTGTAATTGTACATTGTGAGTTAGTTTTTGTTTTTTCCTACAATATGAGCCAACTATAAGTTGTTCCCTCAGTATTATGGGTCTCAACTACATTTAGTCGATTGGCCTAAAAATTAACTTTTTTTTAAGAAATCGAATTATCCGGATATTTGATCCGTACTGGGTTCGGTCCCAATTAATCCGTATAATTATAGTTCTACTGTACCTTTTATAAGCGACTGTAGCTTATTATCCCACTGCTGTACTTTGTTATACGGACCATGAGCGTGCTGTACACGCCCTAGCTCGGTCTGTGACGAAACCCGTCGCATTAGTAAGTGAGGTGGGTTGCATATCTAAGCAGGAGACATGAGCGTGAATTGCTGTGAATCACGTGCCTTCATCTTAGCAAGTGGGAGCACCCAAATTCCACAACGAAACATTTTAACAGATAGTGAGCGAATTATGATGAGATTACAGAAGTGATCTGCCAATCTTGCCTCTCTGTGAATATCGTGTCTACGACCGATTTAGAGGACGTAACCGATTAGAGGTGCATTGGAGCGCAAATCCATTTGACGAAATAGCAATTTGTCTATAACAATAGTTGAACTAACTCGCCACGTCGTTACATTGTGAAAGAAACAGAATAGATAAATGTGCTATAACAAGTGAGAGAGTAATTCTGAGGAACGACACTTTTACCATCGGACCTAAGGTGATTTCCGGAAAGTTGAACTTTACGTTATTGATACAACTATCATACATATATTATCTAGGACTACTCTAGTAATGGGAAATAGGCTTTGTTCATGAATATGAGAAAACCAGAAGTTTGATGTCTTTCATTTCAGCAAGTTCTACATTCCTTACCCTGACAACTCATTTTATTTTGTGAATGAATTCAGATAATTCTGAGGATAGTTTCCCTGAGTCGAATAGTGAGAATTTGTAATGTATGCGTCATTTTGGTTTTGAAAATTATAGGAAAAGTCAGGTCTGTTACCACAGTTTGAGCACTCTTAATTTTCAATTTCACTGATTTGACTAGGAAACTGGAATAATATGCTCACAAAACAATTTAAGATAATGCCGAAGCTGCGATAAAGATAGATAAGTGTATCTTAATTGATTATGTGAAAAGCCATATTATTATAGAAATGCTCAAGGTATTAAACGATATACTACAGATCCAATGTGCCAAATAAGAACATACATGATAGCATTATCACGATGTAGTTTTCAGTAATGAGAAAAATTCACTGAGAAAGACAACACATTTCTCGAATACAAAGAAATTGAGTACTTTTGATGAAGAAATTACAAATATAAAAAGGTGTGTAAAAAGTGGTGGAAATTTTCCATTAGTAGTACAATTAAAAAACCTTCGAACAAGAAGAAAAGGTTCAAGTACTAACAATCATCTTACAAAGGAAAAAACAACCATTGACTTAGCTGTGACAACTAAATTTTTCGTTGTTTTTTTTTAAATAAAATTTTCGTTTTAGTGATTTTCAAACCATACATTGACGTATACTCTGGTATACTTTCCCTTGATGTACTCTGAGCTGCAGTAGACTCACAAGGCAAAGAGTTGCCACAGCGTCAGATGAGTTCGGTACCTACATGTGAAATGCTCTTTCCTCGCAAGTTCGTATAGTCATTTGTATAGTTCGTAATGTCATTCTTATTATAAATTCTGTAATTGTTATACGTATACGTCATAATTTTCTAAAAAATTCCAGTCATGTCCTGATTGAGAAACGAAAGCATATCCCAAAATTCCGTCCTAATGTAGCTGAATCAACTTAATTTTCATGGTATTAAAATAATGATGATTTCACAACCTATGTAGTACATATGTGTATTTTTACCGACAAGTATTTTAAAATATTTTTTTGCATTTCCTTTTTTGCAGTTGCAACAATTTCGGCAACTGTTGGATGAAAATAACATTTGTATTGCAGAAAATTGTAGACCCATTCAAGAAACAAACAACCGACCAATATATTATGTACTATAATGGTGTCTATGCTCACAAGTTACTTTTGATACATTTACAGTTCTGATATGAAACAATAGGAAATAGAATATCTAATGGACATGTGAAATAAAGGAAATGAAAATTGTAGATAACTTTCATGCATCGACATTTTCATTTCATTGATAAGTTGTAATAACTTATTCCTGCATTAACGACTACCACAAACGAGAAACCGAATACCTAGTAAAAGTTCAAACCCTGATCTGTCTAAAACATTTAGAAGCTGTCATTTTAGGAGAAAAGTAACAGCTTACGCAAAGAAATAAAGAGTACATATTAAATATACTGATTTTCTAAAATCAATATAATTTGAATTTTAATAGGTTCATTTCTGAAACAATCGAAATCGATTTTCCAAAATATATCAAATTTGAGTCTATAAATTTTGTCGTCCGAAGATTGTTCTTTTTCATTCACTTCAAAACATCATAAAACAACAAGATTTCATTAAACTGTCATTATGATTGTTTATTAGCAAAATGCATTTATAGAAAGTTAATCTTCCAGTTTCCTTGCTGTTAATCTTCCAGTTAACTGAAAGTTAATCTTCCAGTTTCCCTATTTCCTTGCTGTTGTACGAGATCAAATTTTCGCTCTTTGCTGATGGTACATAATAATAATAATAATAATAATAATAAATTTATTGTCAAAAAAACAGTACAAACTGCGTATGACCACATGAAGGACAATAAACTTCCTCTCTCCGGACTCTCCGGAAGCAAGCAAGGGGCCATCCCATCAATTCCGATCAAAGGCCCTAAGGCAGAGATGGATTCAAAAATTTCGGCAAAAATTCCTAGATAATATAAAAAGTTAGCTGCGAGTTATAATACTAAAGGATGTCAATATGTTCGTAATTTAACGCAAAAATTTACATGTACAAATTATTATCGAACTATATATTATTCTGAGTATAGTGTTTAAAAATCATAAGATTTCAAATAACACTAAATTCACGATTTATTATTACAATAAACATGCCCCTAAACAAAGCCTAGAGAACCTGTATAAGAAATCCGCCTCTACCCGAAGGAAAATTGGAGCAAAACCCGGGGCAGGATGGTGTTACAGAATTATGTGTTACAGAACACAACCGTGCCAAAGTTGAGTACACATAAAAATAAATTAATATGAATCATAAGACACAACAATCATGCAAGGAAATAGTTTTTGAAATTGTTATAAGATATTTAAAAAGTACTACAGCAATGGCGTTATAAAGTACAAAACGGATTTAACTTTTATTAAAATCAATAAATTCTTTTACATTGTAGAAGCACTGGTGCAGTGATACATACTCTAGGGGACTTAAAATACCTTTCGGCACCTCCACCTTGTAATTGATTTCTACTGAAATTAACCATTTTCGGGTTCGATCTAATAAATTATTTCTTTATTTACTTATAAAGTACCCTCGCTTGGCCTGTGCACGTATCGGTGAATAATTGTGAGAGAATGGATCGGTTGGGATGTGAATCGAAACCCCGGAGCTACTGTTCTCAACAAGGATATGAACAACACCATCAGAATTTACATATAAAAAGAAATAATGATTGGAATCAGCTGAAACCAACATTCAAACAAAACGTGCCATGCTATCTACTCTGCATATTTTACATTCAAAGCACATAGTTACAAGAAAACAAATACAAATACATTGCCCCTAGAGCACACCAACGGATCTACATTCCATGATTCATGTATACTCCGAATTGCTCCGAATCATCGTTTAAAGAAGTTAAACCCACCGGTTGCCCCCCTAAAAATAAAATCGTTGATCTAGGGGCGTATTTTTCCATACGATGTCCTAGATATGAAATATCTTATGAAGTCTTTGCATAAGACTTTAACGTTACGCCACTTTGTTTCAAACTCAAACCCTTAATTTATTTCCTGTGTCTAAATTTTTTGAAATAAAATAGAATAACAATGAAATAATAAAATTCAGGAACAAAAAATATTATTAAAGATTTAATTAAATATTACTTTATTAAATGTTAGTATTAACCAAATAAACACAAATTTTTAGTAAAAAAGTAAAAGAATGAGGATTTTGCAACACAAAAATCTCCATTCCTCTTCCCTTCCATAACACACCTATACACATTAACAACCCCCCTCCCCATAATTACGCAAATTTGATCTCTACCACCCCCTTCCTATCAATAAATAAATAAATTGTCAAAAAAAGCAGTACAACTGCGTATGACCATGTGGAGGACAATAAACTAATTTACTCTCCGGAAGCAAGCAAGGGACTATCCCATCAATTCTGATCAAGGGCCCTAAGGCAGAGGTGGATTCAAAACTTTCAGCAAAAATTACTAGATAAGATAAAAAGTTAGCCACGAGTTATAATACTAATAGAATGTCAATATGTAGGGAAAATGCAGTTACGCACTAGGGAGAGCCAACATGACTCTTCCCGCGTGTGGGACTCGCCGAATGACTCAACCATACCCAATAAAAACCCTCCTGAATTACAACATACCAAAGCATATCTCAAAACCAAAAATCAAAACATTGAGGAGAAAAAAATGTAGTGGGGGACAAAAATTAGCAAATGAAAAATATCCTAGCCCTAATAGCGTCGGGATCAAAAGAACAAGAGGTGAAGGTCAGGAAAGAGAAAGGAAGGAGCCAGGCATAAGTAAGTGGAAGTAATGCCAAACTCAGCTCAGGGCCCGGTGTTTGTCAAACACGAACTTACTAGATGTAACGATAGATTTAGTAGATTTATGTGTGATATATTTTAAAACAATTTCGAAGTTACAAAAAAATATGTCAAGATCTGATTGAGGAGGTCTATAAATACACAAAACAACAATACCGGTGTCGGTCAGATTAACTGCAGAAAATTCGAACACACTATCTACGCAGAAGTTCTCGTAGCCTGGCAGTGGAGAAGATAAAATATCATTATGAACGTAGATTCATGTACCTCCGTGGGGATTTTTTCCTTTAAAACTTTGCCGACAGTAAGAACTTGCTAAATAATAATGAGGAATAGCAGTATCGTTAATGTTGTTAGTTGAAAGCCAATGTTGTGTGAGGTATAGCAAATCGAATGGATTTTCTTGTACCAGAATTTCAATGTCTGTCAATTTGTGTGAAAGGGATTGGACATTATGATGAAATATAATTATTCTATTTCGTAAAATGTTTGTGATTCACGAGAAATGGAATCGACGTTAGATTGAGGAGAGGAATTTGAATTTGGTACAGCTTCTAGTTCCGGATCAAGCCCGCACACTGCACTCGAACGCGATTGTCACCTTCGAGTACCACATCATACTCCTGAGCGCAAGTTGTAACTGTGTATGGGGGGCGGCAAGAGATGAGGATGGTGGAAAGAAGCCGGAGACTGAGAACTGGCTATGATGCAATCCACGCAAAACGGAGGACATCTGACGACCGTGCGAATCAGCCAATATGAGCACGTTTGATATGTAAAGTTTTTGTCACTTTCTGCAAAATGTTGGGAGAAACGTTGATCGTTAGTAAATTCTGCTCGATCTTCAATACTCTGTGCTGTCACTGAGTGATTGAGTACATAAGGACCACAATAACATACACAGAGGTTAAAAGAACCCAATATAATACAGCATTACGTAACACCAGGGTTACCCCACTCCTCTACCGCTATAACACNAACGGTATCAACCCCCCCCCCCCCCCCGGTAATTGCGTTACGTAATTTATAGACGGCCGCCAAATCATATAATATTGTGTTATTAGAATTTTCTCAGAGCAATCTAATCTGCAAACAAACAAATAAATAATGTATATTATGAATTATCGTTTAATGGAGACGGGATATTTGTAAGGGGCGTGGGTTAGGTCATGCATTACATGGGGGAGAGATTAAAAATCATCAAATTATGCCTTACGTCATTTAAATGCGCTCCTCCGCAGGTCCCACAGACGCAGGCTCCCTTTATTCTACCGACTCGTAGTTGTTCTACAAGCGTTTGGGACAACTACGAGACGTCGTTTTGATGAATACCGTTATACACTGTGACGTGTTCAGGGACGTGTTCGTACTACATCAACGTGTATGTGGTGTATGTTGGCCTGTTTCAAACTGCTCGCCACTGGCGTGCTGCTGGCAAGTATTGAATCTGGATCACTGAAACAAACTGCTTGGAAGACACTTGTCGAATAATCTCTGCATCTGGTTGTGAGGTGTTGGCATTGTGGATGTGTTTTATAACTTAGCGAAATAACTTATACTTCAGTGATTGGGAATTGTCATGAACTAGTGTTAGCTACTTGTGATTCATTAGTTTTTGCAGTACAAGTCTTTCGAGGGTTGTACTTGAATGGTGTAGATTTCCTTATGAAACGAGTTTTTACTCGGTGAACCAAATGTTTACTATCCGTGAATCTGAAGTCGCGGATAGTTGTGTTTGTGGTTATGGTAATGAGTGAAAATGGACTTGGTTAATCGAATTGGTTAACGCTATTACTTCTTTAGAACCGCATCAATCTGCTCATGCCATAATGTGTCATTTTGTGTTCATAATCCTTTTACAACAGATGTCATGAGTGATTTGACGTCTATCGTGAAGTGACATCAGTGTAACCCTTAGTACTTATAGAGCTTACAGAGGAAGTACAGTAACTTTCTCAACGAAATGTTACTGTAAAAATCTATCATGTCTGCTGATCCGACTCCAGTTTTGAAAGATTTTATTCCGAATTCCGGAATTCTGTACCATGAGGGTGTATCCCAGTACATTCTCTGCAAACCTAAACTAATGCCTTTAAAATCAGTGACTTTAGAGAAATTGGAAACCATGCAGAAAGAAGCAGAGGACAAGTTAAAGCAGCAGCAAAATGAATCCAATAAAGAAAAAGAAAATAATGATTCATAATTATTCAATTTTTATCCTTGGATTAATGTAGTGAAATATTGATTAAAACTTTCAAACATGTCTTTTGGCCCATTACTCACTGATGTCATTGTGACATTTTGTGTAGCGGCCAGTGTTTTATATCGCTATGGAAATTGGATGAAACATCACTTAATAGTGACGTTAGCTGTTCTAGTTGCTTGGTACTTTTCTTTTCTTATTATTTTTGTTCTGCCACTTGATGTGTCATCTGTAAGTATATTACTTTTATTGAGTGTTTGTGAAATATATTCAATTACTAATTTAAGGATGTTAATCTGGCATTTTCTATAGACCGTGTACCGAACTTGCACTAATAATTATCAACCAATTATCAATGAAAATGGCACTGTAAACATTTCAATTAGTAATTCATCTACTGACGGAGGTCCGTGTCACAAACCATGGAGCTATGTGCCTGATAAAGTTTACTTACATTTGTGGCGGGTTGTTTACTGGACATCTCAGTGTTTGACTTGGTAAGTGATGAATAAGTGGTAAGTGTTACATCAGTTTCCTTATGAGATTTTGTTCAGATAACTTACATGTGTTGTCATAAATTTTAATTTTGTTGAAACAATTTTTAAGCAATATGTATAAATGTAAGATCAGTGAATTAGAAAGTTTGTAATAATTTTTGTATAGCATATGTTGAATTCACATATCTCTGTACATGAAGGAATTCCATAAAACATATTGCACTTTTCCCTTATATTTTGAAAAATAATCAAAGTAAACTTTTTTTTTAAAGAGATGGGTATCATTTACTTGTAATTTTTCTTCTACCAATTCATTTTAAAAATAATAATAGCATTATAAATATCATCAGGTTTTTGAAATTTTCTTTTAAAACTGTATACAACCATTTATTTATATATGAAAATTAACTTCCTTCAGAAAATTATTCCTATACCTAATGACAACTTCTAAAACTAACATTGCGTACAAGTAGTAATTTCTGTAGGGCATTTATTGATTAAAATGATTATATTGTTATTCATTAAAAATTATCCTAGTATTGTATAAGGAAAGTTTATTACACTTCTCACTTATAACCATGGAGGGGAAAAAATTTCAAGATTTCTTCAGATTTTTAAAAATCCTTGGCTCCTAGATCCCTGGCATTCTCATATTTTTGAAGTGTTGACCAATGTCATATGCGTTGGTGAATGATTTTGTTCCCTCAATAACTCACAAACAAATCAATCTTGAGCATTGACTTTGAAAACACCTGGAATAGAGGCCTTTTTCTGGGCAATTCATTCTGACTTGATTCACACCCAATGTATTTTTCAATTGTTAGCAATGTCATGTGTCTCATTGAAGAGAAGTATTTCTGTCTTCACCATATTAGTATTGAACCATTAAATGAAATCGGTTATTATTCAATATTTCAGGTTGGTGCTGCCACTTATGCAGTCTTATATTAAGGCTGGAGATTTTACCATTCGGGGGAAATTGAAGTCTGCTCTTATTGACAATGCAATTTATTATGGTTCATACTTATTTATTTGTGGCATATTGTTAATTTACATTGCATTGAAACCAGGTCTGGAACTTGATGGGTAAGTTTCTCAATTTATGGGAAAACCTATAATCAGAAAATATTCCATTTTCCTGAATTGAATTCATGATACCCAAGTGGTTTTCTCTTAAATACTCTTTGGGAGACAATTCACCATATTTTTCATGTATTGTTTTTCACTAAAGATTGTTTTAATTGAATGTTCTTACTCTACCTGCATAATTTTTCTAATGATAGTAATTATTTTAAAATTTCAAATTGAGGGAGAAAAATAATTTAATGCTTCTTTGTTTATTAATAATCAATGAAATAGGTTTCACCTGTTATTTGACAATTGTAATGAATAAAGATATTTTTTTAAAAAGGCATTTAAGTTTTAATTTTTCTCTGTTTGTTATTGTGATTCTAACTTCTTGTATTTCATCACTGTAAGAGGGAGTGTACAAAGTCATTATGACATTACTCATTAATCTCCATAACTTAGTGAAAAATGTTAATCTTGTTGCTGTTACAAAATTTTTTCCATGTCATTACAATTGTATTTATTGAGTATTCTGTTCATAATTTGGTTACAAACTGAAAACAAATATTTGTTTAAGACCCAAATTGAAGGCCATTGCTTCATCAGCTAGCAACACATGGGGTCTGTTCCTGCTGATGCTGCTTCTGGGATATGCTTTGGTTGAAGTGCCACGCTCCTTATGGAATGCAAGCAAGCGTGCATACTTATTAAATTATAGTTATTTTAAAGCAGCAAAGCTTAGTTCAGATAAATGTGAAGCGGAAGAGAATGTGGATGAAGTTTTAGAGGTGAATATTTTTGATTGTATATCATTTAATCATGTGGTTCTGCTTTATATATATATATATAT
>NNCF01132531.1:186388-210683 GCA_002313205.1 Laupala kohalensis | reverse complement strand
CAGGAGGGTTTTTAGTGGGTATGGCTGAGTCTTTCGGCGAGTCCCACACGCGGGGAGAGTCATGTTGGCTCTCGCTAGTGCGTAACTGCATTTTCGCTACCTGTACAGTTTTAAGGGCTCTAATGACCTCGCTGTTGACGAGCCCTAAAGCCCCACAAAATATATATTTTAAGTCCTAGACAATCATATAATTTACTCTAAATTTTCATTACACAGTCTGAAATAACTTGGGTTCATTTCATTTGAGGCAATTGGTTTTTCTTTCATTTTTTTGGTAGCTGGGATTTGATGGAGTTTCTGTTAATTTTTGTCACTTTTGAGTACTTTTCTAACATATGTTCTGTGAATGAATAAAAATTATTCCATCAAATTTTGAGTTGACCAACATTATTTCTGTAATGTCTTTTTCAGTCCCTCCAAGCTGCATCGTTAGCCGTAGGTCCTGGTCATCCATTGCATAGGAATTTGGAGACAATTTTGCAAAAAGTCCCTGTGGAACTTCGTGATCGAATGAATCGCCGTCAGTTGCCAGATGATACCCCAACTGATATTCCCTCAGAGAAGGTTCTCATCCGCCTTCATAGACAAGTAGGTATATTCATATTCCTAACATATTTGGGAGTTTCAAGTCTTGAGTTTTATTACTTCATTAAGTTTTATTTTATTTTACTAGTTATGTTTTATTGATATGATTGTCCTTTACAGAAAAGTAGTTGTTGAAATATGAATAATTGTTCCTGGAATGTTTTATCAATTTTCTCTGCTGAATCATTTATAAGACAGAAACCTCAAGTGTTGTAAAATAAATTTGAATCAATTATTTTGATAATTTGAAATAAAACTTTGTTATTATAATGATGATAATGTATTATTATAATGAAATGAGATACAAATTAATTTGTATTTTAAAGTAAATTTGGAATCTTTTAGGTCATCAAAGCTTTACAAACTGCTCATCGCACTGAAACCCAATGGGGGTTGCTGGTTGATGATATCCTTTCATTAGAAGATGTAGTGCGTAACCAAGTTAGTCATGACAGGCATTATAAGCCAACTTTTCAACCAGATCGTCCTGGCTGGTTGCGCATTTTTATCACTCCAACATTAGGTATTTTGTTTCATTTATTCACTTTTCTGGACTTATGGAGAATCACTTGTTAGAGAAACCACAGGTATCCATAAAATGAAGGTTATCTCCTTTTATTTGAGCAACCAATTATGTTTAGCATATGAGTGGTCTCAATGAGATTAGTTTGTTAAGATTTCCACTCAAGATTGTATTGGATGTGTAAAGTTTATAAAATAATGTATTCATCCTTAAATAGACAGGTTCAATAAAGAACAATTTGATATGTGTGGTTTCGCAAATAAATAATTGTAGTGTTATAGTACTATTGGCTGAATTATTAAATAATTGATATTTATAATTACATTTTTATAATAAATGAAATTAAAAATTAGTGTTGTCCAGTTGGATATTATGTCACAAATCAATATTTTTTACTGTGTATCTGTTGCCATCAGTTGTGTGTATAATATTTAATAGTTGACTTATAGCATGTAACTAATATTTTTGTAAATAATACAAAATATGATTGAATGAACTTTCTTTCAATTGTATTAAAACATCAGTGAAGTATCATACACAAAATAACATACAAATTAGCAATAAAATGAAAATAATTAAGAAAATTCTTTTATATATATATATATNATATAATTGTGTTTATAAGAAAGTATTATGTAAGGACTTAGGTACTATCTGCATATGACATACATACTCTGTATGTGCATTATTCCATTCGTGGAAAGTCAAAATTACAGTCACGACCTGCTTAAATGAGCTCCTCTATCATGGACCCCCATTTACATGTTGTGGACTCTCAATTTCTTTTTTTGCTGACATGGACCCCATGCAGGTCGTAGCTGACCCCTTGGGTTCGATATAGACCACTTTGGGTATCAGTGATTTAAATCATACTTAGTGGAAATATACAGAAAATGTCATGTTAATGAAAATTCTCAAATATTTTTTTGCCCCCCTCCCTACACACATACTTTGGATTCCCCATCACCACTTCTAGGCTCTGGGGTAATAAATGTCCACAGTCCAAAAAATTGTTTTTGTTTTGGTATCTATTTTTTGGCAATTGGTTAAGTGTGACTGAAAAAAAAATGGATGTTTACATAAAGTTACTTCTTAGATATAGTGATGTTAAGACTGGATGTGTTGTTTACTTGAAGAACTAATTACTTGAGAATGTTTAATGAAGATTATTAATCAACTTTTGTACACTGTTAGCAACTATATATTATTAAGCATCATGTAAATTTGTTGTTAAAACATTTGAATATTGATATTTTAAAGTTTTTTGCTTACAATTTTTTCTTTCATACTTTTCTCTGATGTGATAAATTCAATAGCAATTGTTGAACATAAAATCTGTCTATAGAAAAGTTTTACTTAATTTTCATTGAAATTTCTGGAGGCATTATCGGTCAACATATTGACGTATGCACAATTGTTGATTCTGTTTTCTGGTTTGTTTCAAGTACACATGCGGTAATTGAAACAGTATTATTTTAACATAAATGATTTGGCTCTCACTCCTATCCAACATGGAATAAGCAAATACTCCTGTTTGAATGTTTAAATAGGATAAGAGAATGGATAATTTTCACAGAAATTTCAATGAAAATAAAAGAAAAATGTCAATATTTATCTCTGCCACTTTTCTTCTTTAATTTCAGAGTGGTATTGGCGTTGCATTATTCAATCTTACATCTTGAAGTTAGCTGCTGTATCTGCTGGAATATTATCAGCTGCTGTTGTGTGGTCTGAAGTTACATTTTTTAACAAAAAACCAGTTTTGTCATTGTTTGCCCAGTTTATTAATCTTGCCAGAGAAGGATACGATTACCAAACTATTGAGGTTTGCTCATCTTTCTTCTTTCTGTTAAATTTATATGATATATAACTTTGAAAACTTTGTATTGAATTATATGCAAAGGAATAGAAAACAAGAGTGTAAAATCTAGAAGTATTGAACCATCGCACATACTTTCTCATATATTCTAAGACTTAAGTATGTGTAAATGTAGAAATGATTACTCTGAATTAATTATTCTAGTACAAGTTGTACAACATACTTACAAAGTCATACCATGTGTCAGTTTTCAGGCTTGCCTTTCAATTTTTCCAGTTCTATCTTGTGTTTGTTTTGTTTAGTGCAATCAACTTGTTAATGACAGTTTTGTGTGACAGAAATAACCTGGTAATCTGTCAAAAGTCGAGGAATTTTCTCACTGCTCAGGGAAAAAGTTTAAAAGCAATAACAAAGATCATTGAATTTTAAAAAATGAGTTCTATTTTTTTTTAATTATTTTTTTATCTTCAATTAGATGTAAGGTGACTTGCTCAACTAAATATTCAGGATATTCTGGAATAAGTTTTGAGTTGATATTTTTTGTTATGAGCTGATCCTTCTTCACCATACAAAGAACTGGCATATTTCTAGTATTTTTATAAGTGTTGAGATGTTTGTTTATGGAGTAATGTCTAAGCAGACAGTCTTTCAAGAGAATGGCTGTATGAAGAATCTTTGCTCATTTTATGACTTATAAAAATACCATTAGAATTTTTTGTACAATGCAGTGTTTACTAGAAACCTTTTAATATCTCAATAAGGGTCACTATGCCCTGACTAACCATATGAATGACGAGAAAAAAAAGGTAAATGCAAGCTCAAAATCTGCATCCATTGGATGTTTCTTTAAATCCTTGGGAGATAAATCTTTGAGTGATGTGACAAAGGCAGTGGTTGCTTCCTGTTCAAAATACAGTATGGTACTGGAGCAAGAAGTGGGAACTGAAACGTTAGCCAGCTTCCCCCATGTACTTCAATTGTGTATTCTTAACAATTCAGTCACTGGGACAGAAATAATGTGGGCAATTGAAAATGTTTTTAAATCACTAAGTATTAAGAGTTGCTGCACAAGACATTGCAGTATTCCAAACAATTTCCAGACATTTTAATCATGCAAAAAATGCAACTTCAACGGGTCAAGATTAACTATATTTTAGCTTATGTAATTGCTTCCTTTTGTAAACAAGAACTCTTAGAAGTAGTATCAAAATACGAATTTATAGTGATGGGCTTTAATGAATCCTGAAAGAAAGTGGTCAGAAGCAACAAATAGATGTAAAAGTCCTCTTTCAGTATTGTGTTTATGGTGAAGAATATACACACCTTAAAAGATCCATGTATTAGGTTTCTCGTGTGCTTTCAAAGATTTTGTGTGTGTGTGTGTGTGTTGGACTTTAGGGCTTGTCAATCAAAGATAATTGAAGTTCAACCATTGATTTGAAGAGAATTTGTAAAATTTTGATGGAAGACACTGTACGAATGACAGGGATCATTTATAATTTTCATTAATGAAATCACATCTTTATTTGCATGTTTCAATATGCTAGGATTTTTTAAAATCTGAAGTAACAATTCTAATAAATACAATAAAACTTAACACAGTTCACATTACAGTAAATTTAACAACTTCCAAAGAACACACACTAGTAGAAATTTCAATGATATTTCCAAGTATATACTAGGGATGTGATCTTGTTGAATATATTGTTATTTGAGTTGCAAAACCAAATCATTCCCTTATTTACACTTAAAAATGCCTTTCTTGAAAAAGCAGACTTATGTACTTTAACATGGAATGTTTTCTGAGTTTAAGTAACTTTAAAATAAAAATGTAAGTCAAACAGTTACTGGAGACAATTTGATTATCATTACAGATATTAAATGAAAGCAGTAGATCCCTTTCGTGTTGCACAGATTACAGAGAAAGTGATTTAACATATTCTATGTCTCACAATAAATTTAAAAAGGATCTTGTAATATAACTCTCAATTCCAACAGATATAAAAATTTGTACTGAATTCTATTAGTGTATGTTTTGTAATATGATGACTAAATTGTAGATGCATACATAAGTTTTGACTTAATTAACTTAATATACACTATTTTCAATTTTTGAACTGAATTAGAATTTTGACAAGCTCTTTATGGAACTCAAAGCTTGAAGACAACTTGTGTTAATTTTGTTGTTATATTTTATGAAAATTAAGATTGTCATTAAAAATTAATCCTTAATCTTTCATGCGATCGCCTTTTTCTAATTCATAGTTCTCAATGTAATAGGATTATTCAAATATGTTTTCTTACTTGGAGAATGTAATTGTATGTTACTTTATTAAATCTTCTCATTTTCAGTAAAGTCAAATATTACTAAAATAAATGAATTTAATTATTTTCCAGATCATATCTACTTTGATTATTGCCTACCTGTGCTTTTGTGCTTACTCAACAGTGTTGAAAATAAGAGTTCTCAATTTGTATTACCTTGCCCCTCATCATCAAACTGATGAGTATTCACTTATTTTTTCTGGTATGATGCTTTGTCGTCTTACACCACCTATGTGCCTCAATTTCCTGGGCCTTGTTCACATGGATAGCCACATTATTAAACAGCCTACAATGGAAACATTTTATACTCAGGTATGTTGGTTGTATTGAAAAGATCATATTATAAGAACTCAAAGGGGATTAACCTACAGTGTCATAAGTTGTTTGATTTTTTTGATGTAAATTATTTTTGAGGTGCAGATTAGAGTAATAATTGTATGGTTAATAAAATACAATAATATTTAATGGTATAATAATTGTTCTACAGCAATTGAGTTTTCTTGCTTGATGGCAACTTCCCATAAGGATTCAAAATAATGGTTAACATATTAGTTCAGTCAAATGTATATAGATTTCTTAAGTATGGAATAATTTAAATGTGGAAATGTTTATAACATATTATTGACAGGTTATGGGACACATGGATGTCATATCAATTATATCAGATGGCTTCAATGTGTACTTCCCTATGGCAGTCCTTGCATTCTGCCTCGCCACTTACTTCAGTATTGGCTCCCGCATTCTCTCTGCTCTTGGTTTTCAACAGTTTGTGGGGGATGATGAAGTGACTGCAGATCTGGTAGAGGAGGGACGTGAGCTAATTAAGAGAGGTAAAATTTATGTTTATCTTATGAAATTTTAATATCAATAATTTAATTTAAAATATTTTGTTCAAAATATTTTAATTTAAAATATTTTGTGTAAACTATGAATTTTCTATTTAGAATTGCTGAAAAATTAATGAAGACTGCAGAATATAAAGACTTTCACTATGAAGTAATTTGTGTTTTTTATTTTCTCAGTAAACAACTCCTTCATTGTACTATATGTCTTAATTATAGACAATCATTACAACTACAGAATTATTGGTCCACAATTCATCCTTTATTACATTTGGTTGGCAACGTTTCGAGGTGTGTTGGCCTCTTCATCAGCGCTTGGATTGTATCTAGATTTTAGATTGAGATTGTAGATACTATCCAAGCCCTGATGAAGAGGTCAACACACCTCAAAATGTTGGCAACCTGTAACCAAATGTAATAAAGGATGAATTGTGAACCAACATTTCTGTAGTTTTAATGATTGTCTATAATTAAGACATATAATACAGTGAAGAAGTTGTTAACTGAGAATTTAAAGACTGTTAGTGAGACCAAATATTTTTGATTATGTGTATGGTTCTATACAGGATTACCATTAAGCTGAATAGGCTGTAGCCTGGGGCATGAGAATTTACAGGGCACAATAGATATATGTTTTTTATGTTTTTATTGTGTAACTGGAAATGGTTTCAATTAATAATACTAAATTTATTGTCAAAAAAGCAGTACAAACTGAGTATGGCCACGTGGAGGACAATAAACTAATTTACTCTCCGGAAGCAAGCAAGGGACCATCCCATCAATTCTGATCATAGGCCCTAAGGAGAGGCGGATTCAAAAATTTCAGCAAAAATTCCTAGATAAGATAAAAAGTTAGCTGCGAGTTATAATACTAATACAATGTCAATGTGTTTGTAATTTAATGCAAAAAATGTACATGTACAAATTATTATCGAACTATAGATTATTCTGAGTATAGTTTAAAAATCATAAGAGTTGAAATAACACTAAATTCACGATTTATTGTTACAATAAACATGCCCCTAGACAAAGCCTAAAAGCCCTAAAGCCACACACACACACAAAAAAAAAAAATAGACAAAGCCTAGAGATCCTGTATAAGAAATCCGCCTCTACCCGAAGGAAAACCAGAGCAAAACCTGGGCCAGGATGGGGCTACAGAATTAATGTACACAACCATGTCAAAATCGAGTACACATAAAATTAAATTAATATGAGCCATAAGACAACACAATCATGCAAGAAAATGGTTTTTGAAATTGTTATAAGTTATTTAAAATATATTATATCAATCAAAACTGAAGTTGCAGACACCTCAGTGAGGTGTGTCATGTCAGAGTTGGCAAATATCTGAGACATAGAAAGGTGGATAAGAAGAAACATAATGTTGCCACTTGCAGAGCTGGAATAATGAGAGATTGGCCAAAATTGCACTTTTTGACAATATTTACTGTGAGCTTTGTCTTGTCTTGTCTCAAGTCTGTGACACTTTCTAGAAAATTCAGGAGTGTTTTCCACACTAATTATGAAGATCTCCCCTGTATTAAGTGTGTAGAAGTGCAGATGAATTCTCTGTTACATCCTTTTGCTTTCCTACACTGTGGCACTTTCCTACATGCTTATAAAGTATAACATATTTTGCCCTTTCATATCCATCAGGCACTCTCCATGAGTGTGTTTTTTTAGTAGATGTTTCTGAAGTCTTTACTCTCATCTTTAAATACTGCCAACACACTGGACAAGGTTTTATTGTAGGATTTTCAATAAACATTCTTGAAATTTCTACATTGTACTAATTGACTTATTATTGCAGTCTTCTTTGTTCTAATTTCGCAAAGACATTAAACAATGAGAATGAGTCAAAAACATTGTGTTTTGTAATGGTGACATAATGGTCTAATATTTGAATGATTTCGTATGCTTTACCTGTGAAGGAAGATTCTGCAATTTAAATTTGTTTTAGTTTTATCTCACTCACTTTCTCCACTCATGACCTTCCCCTCTCGTTTACTCATGGCATCAGCTATTGCCAACAGGTTTTCTCCAAATGCTGTAGTACCAAGTAGATGGGTTTTGAAAAAAAACATATTTTGAAAAAGAACTTTTAAAATTGTGTAAATGAGAAAACAATAGATTTCAAACTAATGGTGTGAAATGGTTGTTAATGTTTTTCAGTAAAATCACAAACTCATAAATTCTATGTTATCACCCACATTGCTGGAAATTTCTGTTTGTCCATACTTACAGTAAGTAAAATGTTACTTTTTTCTCATGTCATTTCTTCTTGTATACCAAATGTATACATTGTGATTATCTTATAGGAGTGAGTTATTGCTAGGTGGTACCTTTTGTGTGTAGTTGGCCTAAATTAATATTTTCCAGAATGCTGATATTTCAACAAGTTGAAAAATCTGCATTCGTGGTTACTTTTGGGAGGAAGTGTAAAATTGAAGTAGCATAGTAGTTATAGTTATTTATTTTTGTTAATTTTTTTCTAGTCTGTTGGAATTTATTTACAAAATTTTGTTGTTGAGAGTTATTGAATAAAGGATGCATTAATATTTTCAACTGTTGCAGAAAAGCGACGTCGCCAAAGAGCAGAAGATTCCCTGAATAGAAGACGGGAATTTAATGAACGATTTGGTGGAACTTCCCGGTACAGAACAGCACGACAGAAACCTGAAGATAGAGGCATGTTATGTAAAGATCTATCCTTTTATTTTCATAGTGTGTACCGTATTCCTTACCTGTGTGACTAGATTTAAGGGTGGAATGGGTGCTTCAGACGCAAACATATGATGAACCATTTATGATTTTTATTGAAATATTANATACATATACATATACATATACATATACATATACATATACATATACATATACATATACATATACATATACATATACATATACATATACATATACATATACATATACATATACATATACATATACATATACATATACATATACATATACATATACATATACATATACATATACATATACATATACATATACATATACATATACATATACATATACATATACATATACATATACATATACATATACATATACATATACATATACATATACATATACATATACATATACATATACATATACATATACATATACATATACATATACATATACATATACATATACATATACATATACATATACATATACATATACATATACATATACATATACATATACATATACATATACATATACATATACATATACATATACATATACATATACATATACATATACATATACATATACATATACATATACATATACATATACATATACATATACATATACATATACATATACATATACATATACATATACATATACATATACATATACATATACATATACATATACATATACATATACATATACATATACATATACATATACATATACATATACATATACATATACATATACATATACATATACATATACATATACATATACATATACATATACATATACATATATACTTCACTTAATTTACCTTGCAGTCTGAAACATGTTGTTGTGAAACCTGGAGACCTTACTTGATCTACACTTGACTAATGTTTTCTACTCTTTATGTTCATTTCTATTCATTTCACTTGGTGTATGCAGATGAAATTATATTATTCCATCCAATGAGTTTCATTTTGAAAAACACCCTTTTTAGGCTGTGTCCCAATTTTATTCAGAATATCACTTGTCTGATGGAGTCCTTGAATGATGCATAAACAACCTTACATAAACAGCCTTGAATTAATCCCTAACAAGACATTATTCTTGCATTTTTGTTTCTTTTTGGAGGGAAACATGTTATGAAGCAGTTTTAGAGCTTCGGTTCACATTGATTCCACATTGATAACACTCAAATCGCATTGCTGTGTAAAACATTATTTATAGAATAAGAAGACATAATTATTCATACAAAGTTTTGTTTATGCCATAATACAGCAGTTTTGTATTATGCCATATTATTATAATTTAACAAATACATGTGATAAAAGCATGTACATGGAAATGTAATTAAAACAAAAATGAAAGAACTTCATACTTGACAACGATTAACAATGCCACTCTCGTTAGCCAGTAAGGAGCAAGGTGTCGAATAACCATGTCTAAGACAAAATTTGTTTCCAAACCAAAAGAAGATTAGCTCATAAGTTAAAAAAGAAACACATATTTCACTAAATATCCTTTCTACAGTTGATCTGCATTATTTATTTAAGTAAATAAAGGTCCCTGACCACCCATCGAGGCCTTTTAAAACTCAAAGAAACAATTTTGCTGAAATTCTTGAAGTTTGATATCGTTTCCTCTCATTTCTTCTAACTAATGGCGATGAGTAACCCTTGTAAAACTAAATGCGCAAGGGTGGGTTGGGTGGGGCACATCTTGAAAATTTTCAATGGAAACCCTAATTTTATATGGCAGATTTTTATATATTATAGAAAAAGGAGTAACTTTAATGTGGAACAGTTTTTTGTTTTATTGCTATTGGTACTAAAATTGACTGAAATAAATCAACTTTAACTCTTGAATATGAATTTATTACTCTCATAATCGAAATTGTAAATTAATTTTCATTAAACATTGCTTGTATGTATATTTCTCATTTCGGCCAACTAAGGACGATGGTGACGAGTGCTAGTAAGGCCCAATTCTTCTTGAGTTTACTCACTGGACACATCGTTAAACATTTTGGGGGAAACAGCGAGTAGATGGTATCTAGATTATATTAGATTAGATCTAGATATCTGAGTATTACAACTTAGGTGGTTAGTCACTAAGAGTATCTCTTAAATTATCACAGCTATATAAACTGAGACATAGAAGTGAAAAGCTACAAATTTTTCTAACCCTCCCGGGAATCGAACCTGGGATATCTCCGTGGCATTAGAGCGTGTTAGCCTTGAGCTATCAAAGCGGCAAAACATTGCTTATTGCATCATTTATAATAATATTATAACTTAACTTGAACATTTAGGTATAAATACTTAAGTTAAAATTAAAAGTTGAAACCTTTTTCCACCGCAAATAACTCTTAAATGAGGAAAATTGTGAAATGATCAAAATTGCTTGTATGGTCTGGGTCATACTGTTCATGTCGCATAATTTCAAGAACTAACTGAGGTAACATCTCAAGTTTTATAAGTGAATGCTGCTAAATCTAATTGTGGCACTCTGTGACCTTCCAATGGACAGATTTTATTTTCCATGAAGCGAAATAATTTTTCACCGGTTTTTTGTATGTGGAAATGATGTATTTACGTAACCCTTTAAAACAAGATTTATCAATGGAACAAATTAAACTAGGCAGGGTCATGTTATGCAGATAGTGCTATTCTTTGTTTTTCACTTTATAATATTTTTTACGACTCAGACTTTTAAATAATTTCATCAGACATAATATCTTTCACTTTTAATGAAAAGAAAACAGAAATAAATAAAAAGGTAGGTGTCTTGTGTGACATAACCTTGTCATGATGGTTCAACTATTAATTATTTTGTTGACGGTGTGTTGGGGGCTGGCCCTCTTGCTTCCAGATGAATTAACTTGGTGGTTTGTATTCCTTGTATTTTGTATTATCTTATTATCTTTTGTTCTGTTTTTATTTGTAGGTACTTTTGATTTTGGAGAAATAATTTTGAATTCTGTTTTTTGTAGTGAGACCTCTTCATCGAGATGACTCAGCTGAATCTGCAAGAGCTGTTCTCTTGCGAGATGTTGAACCAATGGATTATTATGTTGGAACTGCGTCCACCACAACTGCATCAACCGATGGAAGCTATGCGGAACCTGAACTTGGTCATGGCAAAGGAAACCGTAGTTCAAGTACTGCAATGTTGTATCAAGGTGGAGCAGATATGTATGGTCCTCCTGTTGCATCACGTGGTCGTGTTGGGCCTCCACCTCGTGGACTTTTTGATGATGTGTAAACAACCAACTGTAGCATTTATTTATTATTGCACTGTTACATATTACAGTGTATGTTAAATTTTAATGTTTGATTCTTCTTATAGTTTTACCAATTGAGTTTAGTATGTATATTAGTTTTAAAATATTTGTTGACTCTGAATGTACATAATTTATTTATAACTTTTTTAATGATTTCCTAACTTAATTAAATTTAAGCCTTAAGGGATACCACTCTCTGCTGGGCAGGGAAGTGATTGCATATGATGGCTGAAAATGGGTACATTTGTTTATTACTGTATTTACCCCCCTTATTTTAGGAGGCAAAATTGAGAGAGAAAAAAATGAAGTTGAGTAAAATCAACTTTCTAAAAAGTCTTTCTGAAGGAAAATACTCATTCAAAATTCCATGTGAAATGGTTGGCACTGGTAAGTATAATCAAGAGTACTTTAAAAGCTAACTGGTGTAGTTAAACTTCTCCTCTTGACATCGCCAGATCTACATGGACTTCGGTTCTACTTCGAATTCTCGTACCACTACTTTGTTTCTATGTCAGCATCATTCAGAACTTGCAGTTTGATGCTGGTGTCGAAGCATCTTAGATCGCCCATCTTTCGTTGTGTCGAAGAAGATCCCAGTCTCTTGAAAAAAAATCGTGTGTCACGGTCGACATGGTGACGGCAATCCATCATTCCTAGATGACATAAACCAGTTCGATTTCAGTTTTGAGTGAGCGTCAAATCCCGCCATCATCGATTGATGTTCTTCGTGATTTGTTACGTATACGGTTCGTGTTTGCTTAACTCATTATCACTCACGAAACTTTGAATTAGCAGTTTCCCCATCCTAAACTCCTAATATAGTCCCCCCAAGGATTTTTGGGCAATTTTTTCGAAAAAAATAGGTGGGGACTATATTCGGGTAAATACGGTAATACCATCTTTAATAAGAAATGAATACTATAGTTAAGTTTATGGCGCTGGTAGTCCGTCCAAGTGTCTTGTTGTTTATTTAATATTCATGAATTACAATGCCAGTGAATTCTACATTTATCTATATATAAGGTCTTTTAACACTTGCCTATTGACTTGCTTGATGTTTCGGTTATGTTATTGTTTAATTATGTTGTATTATTTAAAATATATTGCAGGTTATGTAGTTCGTGCATTCTTTTGTCTGAATTAATACATGTGTTGTATTAATTATAACTTAAAAAGATTGTTCATTTATGTGTCTAATTGTTAGACTTAATGATCCAAAATTTTCAAATGCTGTGACGTGGATTAAAATTGTCTGAATTTGCCACATTTTTTATGACTACGTGAAATTTTCTGACATGTTCACATTTTGAGGATGTGCTGTTTGGAATAATGAATTTTTCTCTCTGATATGGGTAAGACACAAGACTGATCATGGACGAGTTGTAGATTTTTAAGCTTGGTTTAAAAGAATCTCTTTATTTTGTGTTTTCATTTGTGAAAAATGATGTTTTTTAAGAAAAATTTAAGTTTAATATTGTCCTAGCTGTACTTACATGGGTTGCTAATTTATCAGTTACCACTTAACACTTTCCTGGAATTTTAGGTGCTGAGAGAATTGAATGACTATTCATTTATACTGACATCAATTAGAAAATAATTAAAAAGGTACAGATCTCCTAAAATATTACAATATATCTTCCCATTTGACTTAATTAGTGAATAAATACCTACTATAATGTAAAGGGCATTAAGAATCTGTTGATAAATGTAAATTCAGCAGATTATTTTGGTGCAAGCTATCTTTACCATGTGTATATGGTACTCTCCTAATAAATCTTGCTATACTATTTTTGTTGGACCTTTTATTGAACTTGCTGCACTATGCCCACATAATCAAAATATTGTGATAATTTTTTAATTTGCCGTTTTCATTGCAAGGTTGATTTGTCCATTAATTTTTTTCTTCTAATGTTTTATTGTGTTTGAAAAAAAATGTAATACATGTTTTGCACTCATCACCTGACAGTTTCTTTTATCTGAACATATAAGAACTCACTTGAGATGCTTAAGGAATTCCATTCCTATACAACAATGGGTTATATCATGTTCTTATTTCTTGCAAAATATATATTTTTATAAATTTTCTTTAATATTTATTTGAAAAAAGACATTTTTGAGGACTGATTGCTTCCCCTTCACATAGTAGTTCTTTTTTAAAAACTGGGCCTTAACTTTTGGTAATTCTCCAATATGTTCATGGTCTGCGGTATATCTTCTGATATGTGTATAGCATCATGGAAGATTGATTTTATTTCTATAATGATTTTAATAACTTTAATTTGTTAATATTCATTCTAAATTGTATCATCTCTCATCTTATGACTTACTTAGAATTTTTGTGTTATAAAAACAAATGTAAATGTAATCTCTTAGATCCCAAAGTGAGTTGTATTAATAAAAATTATTTATTTATTGAGATTTGATGAATACAAATCATAAAATATCAAATAGTTTGAACATGAATTATACTTTCATAATCATACATTCATCAGGATCAACCCTATGAACAAAAATTTAAAAAGTCTTCTATCCTGGTATGGATTCTAAGTTAAATCTTGATTATGTATTTAAAAATCCAGGATAATTCAAAGAAAAGGATTGCCATACAAAATTATTTTGCATACTACTTTTGAATTATTTTTCAATCTTAAATATTTTTTATTATTCTAACTGACTACATAACTTCTTTCAAATTTTTCAAATTAAAAAAGTTTTTTCTCCTATGTTTTTCATTTCTATGTTGGATTATTATTCAGTTCAAGGATTGGTTTTTATTTACTGTACCCAGAATATGTTACTGAAAATAAACAATTACATGCTCTTCTGAACGTTATTACTATTGTAATTTTTTTAAAGATTTATCTTCCTGTGTGGTCTTAGCAACATCCCCTAATAAACCCATAATTTGTTAAAATACTAGATAGGTATTTTATTTAAATTTCAAGACTAAAATATGAATTGAATTTGATGGAAACAACTTTTATTAAGATTGTAGATTAAGATAAAAATAATCAAAATATGACAAATGATATTGTGGTTGCTTGTCTTTGAATGTTTTAGTTTCTATATGTGTTAACTGTACAATAAATTTTGCCATATAAATTAGTTTGATGCATATGTTTTTTCTTTTGCTTTCATTTTTTCTCACAGTTTGCTGTTTTTCAAAAGTTCAGTGTTTATTGTATTATAACTTTCCATCAACTACATTTAATGACCTCACATTCTGTTTAGTACATTGCAAGTGATATGTTAATTTACTTTACGTATATTAGCATTATGATATTGTGACATGGTAAGAACCTAACAAGTTTTCTTCAATTTGAAAGTTTCAATGTTTTGTTAAATTTTTTTATATTATTATTATTACTACTACTAATACTACTACTTTAGATTATATGTGTAATTTAATGTAGTTCAGTGATATTAATTTTTTGGGAGATGAAACCTATCCTACCATGAAGTCCTTAAAGAAAAACTTGAATACTTTGTATACTTCAAAGTAATGAGAAGGTCCATCCATGGTGAGATTTTTCAATATTTGCAATAAGAGGATTAATAAATTACATGTCAGAAGTATTTTTACAAGAATTTTTGGAAGGATATTTTTCACAAAATAAGTTCAAATCTCTTTGCCAGAATATAGATCATTTCTGATAAGTAATTAATTGTTAATGTTACATAGTCTTAAGCTTAGTCAAACTCTATCTCTTTTGTATGTTTGTTTTTGTGTGAGTAAAGTTCGAAATTCATCTAATGAAGCTTTGCAGGGGTATTTGCTTTCTGTGACATTAGAATCGTACCATAAAATATATCGTAATACTCTCCAGATATCGTATGACATTGGCTGTTAAAAGTCGACTGGGGCATTTTTTTTCCATTTTGTAGGTCATACTGTACTGTATGCATACTGTACTGTGTGCATTAGAGTAGTACCATAAGATTCAATTTATTTAAATTCTTGTACATGCTTAGAGATTATAAGGATCAATTTTACATTTTTATCTAGGTACTTAATCAGTGTATGAAGGTACTGGCAATTCTATTGCAACATATGCATGTCTTTATGTGAATTGAAATCTATTACTTCTTTGTGTTATTAAAATTCTTCTTGGTCTTTGATGTGTGATAAGGGTAGCAGTATGATTTTTTTGTGATCCTTAGGGTATGTGTTAGACCTGTACAAATATATGAAGATAGTAGATTTTTGTGGATAATAGTCTTAAAAAATGTATTAGGTATGTTTTTATTCACTTTCATAGAAACTTTATTATTAATATTTTAGTGTATATCAGTGTAGATATTTGTTGATTGCGATAAACTTGGGATTTGAATGTTCTTGTTTGTTCTTTGTGTATTTTGCATTTCCCTGAATCAGCATGAGTTGGTGGATAAAGCACAAAATTTGGGTTGAGAGGGAGGGGTCAAATCCTGGCAAGGTCAGCAAGGCGATTTTTCTAGTACCAGTAGCATAATGAGGCAGGGGCGTGGTTCCACCCCAAACCTCTTCCTTAAGGGGACCTCCAAATAAGTCACCAAAGATAGTAACATGTAAATTTGAATTAAAATATATTTGAATTTTATTTCATATCCCTAAAATAAATTACAGTAGAACCTGTTATTTAAATCTTTTCCTTGAATTTCAAACTTCTTTACTAAAACAAGGCAAGCAAAAACCTGTTCACGTAATATTGGGTCTTCAAAAAGATTCCTGCATGATACCTCATTAGATGTTGGTATTCCTCTGATCTTAACATCCTGATTGTTTCCTAGAGCTCGAGGCCCAGTAATTGCGGATGTTAAAAAATATTGTAAGAAATTTCACTATAAGACTAAAACTAGAACTTCCTAGAAAAATGAATTTCCTTTACTTTCTTTGTTACTTGGCATTATTTTAGATTTGTTTGAATGTTTTTCTTGACTAGCAAACCCAAAGCACAATATTTTTCTAGATAATGTGACTGTTTTGTATGACCAAGGAAAAGAAAGCATACCTACTAACAAGTTAAAAATCAAATAATGTGTTGTTCATCTACTTAACTAACATTTCAATTAATTTGCTGGTTTGGATTTTGTACCTTAGTTAATGTTCCTGACATAATTCTAAATTTTGTAGAACAACTTAATTATTATGTAATGAAATAGTGTGTACACTGAAATTGGACAAAACATGTCCATAGGGAAATTAATTCATTAAGTTTCGAAATTTTTGAATTNTTTTTTTTTTTTTTTTTTTTTTTTGTAGACCCGCACCTCTATATGCCATCTTCAAAACGTTATTTCGCGGTTTTTACAGTTTTCTGGCAAAACTGTTTTTTTAGAAAACTCTACATGGAAAAATAACCCATATAAAATTTCACACAAGAAAGATCATTATCATTTTTGAAATATAATTTGTGGAGAGATTTTCGTAACATTAATTCTCCACTCCGGGGGTAGTGTTCATAATGTAAATTTATTAGTCATTTTTCGATGAATTGATGTTTAATGCATATTAAGGCGTCCCAGCGCGTATAAATCCGACGAAGAACCTGCCTCAATACATATTTGCTCCGAAAAAATCTGTTTTGAGTGCGAATAGAGAGGCCAGGTGATCCTATACCTACCATTCGAATAATCCTGCACGCGCTTTGTTCATATTGGACTTGAACGTGCCAATTACCGTAATCCTGCTTATCAAAAAATGTCAGGTTTTTTTATTTTCTCTTATACACCGGACATATATTTGCTAAAATAATTAAAAAGATAATTTTAACTCATATTCGGACCATGACCAGAAAACGACACAAAAAATTATCGATTTTTTGTTCGCGCCAATTTTCAATATTGTTTTATTATTTCCATACTTATGCTTCCTTAGCTCAATTTTCCTTAAATTTTTCTTTTATAAATGATTCGAATGTAGGGAATAATGCACGCGATTTATTCACGACTTCTATTCAAAGGGATAAGTTGTATTGCTAAAGTAATAATTCTCAAAATTTCTTTGAGCTATTTGAGCATTGCTCGCGTGAATTTTGTAATGTCTGCAACTTCTCGTTTTTCTTTTTCCGTTTCTCTATTGGTATCACCTGATAATGTTATCCATTAATGTTAGTGGATTGATACAAATAACAAAAAATTGTGACCTCATCACTAATATCACTTTCGATAATTTGTGCGTTGCATCCCGTTAGGGGTGGAAGGGATGAATAGGGCTAATTTTGGACTTAGGGGTCTTCGAGAATGTCACTAGTAATTACAACTGCCCCGAAAACTATGAACTTAACATTAATATAAGTCATGTTCGATTATTTTTACATTTCATCCCCTAACCAAAGTGAGTACATGTGATCGTAGACTTAAGTAGAATTGGGAATGTGACTCTTCCGTTCTGCGACCGCAAAACATGTTTTCAACACTAATCGGACGTTTTCGAAAATTTTTACCTGCCACCCGTTCCCACCCCTACCCCAGGGATTCTAGGAGTATATTATCTCCAATGTTGACTGGTTGAGAAATTATAAAGCATCAGGGGTGTCCTTATCGATATAAACGGCATCAAATACTATGGTTTCGAATCTTATATCGGATTTGTTCATAATTTTTTTCAATTTACGCCCTACCCTCTCCCTCCCTAGGGGTGCCAGTGATGTCTCACCGCAATGTTTGTTTCCAGATAGTCAGTTATACGTTAATTAAGTTTGGCTGAAATTGCTTCAGAGTTATGGCGGGATACATACATAAAATATTTCGTAAAATGGATTTCCATAAAATCATTTCTTAGCGGATGTCTTCACCCTGAAAGGAACCTTTCATATATTGTAAGATTTGTTTAATTTCACAATTAAATACCGAAAACGAGCGACGGAGTTGGGGAATGGGCCTCCTCAATACACAGGATTTAAAAGCCCACCGTTGCTTAAGGGCGTGAGAAACCAACGCGCAGATCGCTACAAAGAAAACACTCACATCTGGCAGGGACAGTGACCCCCGCCCGGCAGTGTGAGAACCTGTGGGCAAAAAGTTTTATGATTCCATAGAAATCGCGGCCAGACTAGGGTGCGTTTCAGCAAGCCGTCCCAGTAATAAAATTAAGGGATGGTTAAAGGGATTCGCCGACGAGCCAAGCAAATTGCGACTTGCTTGGAGAAAAAAACGTTACGAAACGGCGGTTGAGGACGATTCGTATAAACACCCGAGAATTGACGGATAAGAAACGAATATCACTAAAAAATTACCAATCAGAAGCAAAGTGTGGGAGTGGGAGTAGCGACGCTATTGGGAAACTCCATCACGTGAAATTTGAAATTCGAGGATTTTGGAAGTGGAAGACGAGATGTAGGGGGGAGAAAGTCCACTTAAGGATTGGGAAATCATTCTTCACTCTCTTTTGGTTGAGTTTTTCGCGAGCAGTCAGACGCTTCTTTGATGCTACGGTAGCGCAGACACTTGGTAGGTTTTTTTCGCGAGTAACAGATACTTCTGTGATATTTCGTGAGATCAGACACTTGGTTGTGTTTTCGCGAGTGACAGACTTGTTGATTTTTCTTGAGCCGAGCCACTACTCAGTTTTACTATTAAAGTTATCTGATTAAGTCATAACATCAGATGAGATCTCTGAGTCGCTATTTTCCAAACTAAGTCGTTAAGTTTTTGGCGAACATTTTCGGCGGTGGAATTCAAACCCAAGACGGGGCGTAATTCGTACGGGAAACAGACAATGATGGTTCGTGTCAGTGCAACGCCTGAGGGCATCCAGACCGCGTAGCTTGAGGGAGGAAGCTACCACTAGTCGAGCCATCGCTGGTGACATAACCGACCCGGAGTCGTAATTGAGTTCGGGACCAGGCCAGATTCCCGTGGGGTCGACGCACCCTCCACTCACCACTGCAGTGTTTGATCGAGCATCGGCACGAGGTATTTTTACGAGTGTTGGTGGCATCCAACATGTATCGTAAGGCGCTATTGCGAGAAGAAAAGTGGAGTATTTGTTGATGATGATGGCCAAGACTTCTGAACTGCCGAACGTTCTGATTAACATAAAGTGGCCATTTTTTAAAAAGAAGAATAAAGTTGATTTGAATTGTAAATGTAAACTGTCTAATGTAAATGTTCTCAAGAGACCTAATTTATCAGTAAATTCAGTGTTAACTTGTATTTGATGCTTTGGAAAGAAATGAAGCCAATTTTGTTTGTTATTTTAAAATTGTTTAATATGAATGTTTGTTGAGAAGCCTAAATGGCTAGTAAATTCAGTGTAACTTGTATTTCATGTTACATGTGTTTTGGGGGATGCATGAGTATTTTTATAATATATGTTTTGTATGTGATTTATGTTCAGTAAAATTAATGAATTAATTAGTCGTAAAGCGTTTTCCTGTATGTGGAACACCAGTATGGCTTTTTCCTTCAGATAAATAATGACGAACCCGAGTACATGTGAACCTCTGAGATAGAGCTAGCCGAGGCGCCTTCCCAAATTAATTAATTAAATAATTAATCATTACCAACAATCAATAAATTTTTTAATTCTGCCACAATATATTGTAACATTCATATTGTGCAGATGCTGCTGATTGAGGGAGCCATCTACCTAGCCCACTGTAACGTCGGCGCCAAGACATTGTATCAATTTGTGAAATATTAATATTTCTTTGCATTTCACAAGCCGGATACTGTTAAGAAGCTTACAGAAAGTGACCGATCGGCGCTAAGACGGAAGTGCGACGAACTTGGGACCCACCCTAAGCCTCTTCAGTGATTGAGGTATTGTTTGAACGTAAAGCTTTCACTTCTAAGGAAGGTACAATTGATTTTGGAGAATGTGGCCTGCGACGTTGACCCATGCGGGGTCCACTGGAATTTAGCTGTACCTAAAGAAAAGAAGAATTTTACGAAATAATGAATGAAGTACGTCGCCGGATATAGAACAATGAGACATTCTGAAAAGGGTGCGAGCGGGCACTAAACTGGGACCGAAGGCGGCTCGCCTTCGCGGCGCAGACTGCGTTTCTACAAGCCGAGGGGTAACCAAGAATAGTACTTGTGGTGGCGAAGGCGTGGTTATTTGCTGATGACGTGACTTCTTCTACTGTATATATTGGGAGGAGTGAAGATCCTCGTATTATAAATTTTATAAATTTATTGTCAAAAAACAGCACAAACTGCGTATGACCACGTGGAGGGAAAAAAACTAATTTACTCTCCGGAAGCAAGCAAGGGACCATCCTATCAATTCCGATGGATCCTCGGAGACTTTTACGTGGAAGTAGAGTTCGCCGGCACTGAGATGTGACTGGACTAGACTAGGTCGTGGAGATCAGATGTCGTAACTTGTATCAGTTAGTTGTTGGGGAAAACAACTTATAATTTTGAAGGTTCGTATAACCTGAGGGTTTTTACTATTTAGTTGTCTTCACCTAAATTTATCCAAGTGTAATTAATGCTTTCCGATAGCATTACTTGTGTAATAGATTATTAAATGTATTAATGATTTTGGGAGTTTGTCTTCTTTTGTAAATTCAGATTTCTAGTTAAATTGTATTAAATCATTATTTATTGTTATTACACGTGTGTTTGCTTGCTTGGGAAACTGGGCTGGTGGCAGCGACCTCTACCATAAGGGTTGTGGTATATTTATGTGGATCCCGCTTCTACCAAAAATACTAACACCGCATCAGGGCTTGTGGTGTGATGTTACACCCACTCTACTATCAGCGCCTGTACCGGCTAGCTGGTGCCAGGGAAGTTCGGATGAGGGTGGGTCTGGCCCATTTATTCAATGAAATGCACAATTAGAATAGTTTCACACAGCACCGATAAATGAAGTTTTATTTATTACTTACGAAGTTACATATATTAACTACTCATTTTTCACCCCGTACAATTCCCACAAAATCACACGTTAACACATTCGTTTCTTGATGGACTTAAGTGTTGGTACACTATTAGTCCCAACCACATTGATTTCATACTAAAAACATAGATTAACTAATTTTGATTGCTATTCATCACGGAGCACACGCACATTTTGATTCACAATATCTCGCCACTTTGTTGCTATTCTGACGTGCTATCAGAATGGTTTTTTCCTTAGTGGGGGTAGTGTGGATGACCTGTCCGTGTTGGAAAGGTGTGGTTGTTCATGGCCCTTCGCGGGATCAAGGACTCGACCGCCGACTGTAGCCTCAGCATCGCCACCCGACAGCTGTTGACTAGTGCCTTGGGGCCACCGGTCTGCGCGTCGCCGCTTGAAGCCCCTTCTCGCTCGCCTCCAGTCAGCACGAAATCTTTTTACGGCCCAACTACGGTACTTAACCCATTAGCTAATTGACATAGTAGCAAAATCCGAGTAGAACACATTATGAGAGGATTTCTAAAGTCGAAGCCCCTCGGTAACGAAGAAATTTAGATTCATTACACAGAATCCAAGTTGTCGCGCTCAAACTCCTTAATTACGACTATCGATTCCATTGTAGTGATCAGGGAAAACCTGATCCACCACGAAAATGCTATATTTTGAAGTAGGACAATGCTCGAAAATACTTGAAGTGTCCGAGCACTACAAACAGTAAATTTGAAGTGTCTGTCAGTCCTCTGAAGTCCGACTATGTGTCAAAAACCTAAAATCTCTTCTTTTTATAATTTTAATCCCATCTTTGACGCAAATTTCGAAATCAGTTCACGCCCCCATCGTGGCACGTTATCTTTTATTAACCAATCCTTGCCTTCGTCGTATTTCCAGCAAGCTTCCCTGGATTGGCTAAAGCTGTCATGACGTTTGTTTACCACATTTTGCCGACCACCCAAAATTTGGAATTCTGAGAGTTCGTGCTCGCCGCTTAAGTCCCTAATGACTACCTTGCTTTGATACTCGCCGTCCTTTGCCCCTAAATGCTCAAGAAACCGCGCCCTTAGTATACTTTCGACTCGCGCCCTTGTCTCGATGCTGGAAAATTTTCTTAACTATTTTCAGTTGTTCAGGCTACGTCCGTTACTGTGGTATGTGTGGGCCGCGCATTCCGTCGTGGGTCCTAGAACGTTTCCTGTCGCTTTCTCACGCTCCAAACAGTCTTTATAGTGCTGAGTGCCCTTCCTTCTTAAGAAATAAATTTTATTATTTTGTTCGGCTCTTCCGAAAACTAATGGCCTTTCTAACACTCCGCCACCCGCACCCTAGAACAGCATACCGCGCGGGTGGTGAGAGCCGTCAGCCCACGCTGTATTTTTCTACGGTTTGAATTTGGTGTATATATTTTTATTAAAAATGCCGAGTTATACAAAAATGCCTAGAACGTCCATTTGAATGTAGCGCCGAGAGGGTGTATTCTGAGCGTGATACGAAGCGACGGAATATTTTTTGAGTGGAATATGAGAGGAACTAGAAAAAATGAAAGCACCTGGCTGGGCCAGTGAAGTGAATAATAAGGAAGCGATCAGATTGGCGAAATAAACGAGGCATAAGAAAGGTGGAAAGCCGGAAACAAGATTCTTTCTCAATTGTTCGTGGTAGATTGGAAGAGACGGTTCGCTTTACGTAATTGTAAACGTGTGGGTTTTAGAAGCACGGAGAATATCAGCGCGAGGAGTGGAATTTAATCACACGTGGCATTTAAGAGTCAAAAGGGAAGTTGAACCGGTTAAGCATTTCTTAATGAAAGTTGATTGGCGAAGTTGTATAATTGCCGTAAGAACGAATATCAAATTTCGACGAATATCATTTTCATGATAATTTTTTATAGTACTCGAGAATAGAGGAAGGACGGCCGAAGTTATACGAACGTAAAGAATCATAGTATCGTTTGGTAAAGCTCCAAGTGAAGCTACAACCTATTTTCGAAAAGCATTAGTTCGATTCGAACATTTTGACGCCGTTTTCGAGGGGAAAGCAGAGCAGACGGGACCACGTGGTGTGGAAGCCTGGTAGTACGCCGCCGATTCAAGGTCATCAGCAGCACAGCTGGGGCAGCCTGTCGAATACGAGAGGTATTTTCGTGCTGGTGAGAGCACACGACGATTTCTGAAGAAAAATTCGGTTTTGTGAGTATTACGTCTCTGGGAGGCGAACATTGTTTCCAGTGTGTTTCGAGAGCTAGGGAACGTAATTTAAATTGTTGTAATTCGATGCTAAATGAGTATCTTTGAATAAAGAGAAAATTGCATTGGAATAGTTATTTTTTCCGAATTAACTGTAACTCATTTTGAAACATTCCGAGAAGAACGAAGAT
>NNCF01132531.1:173972-185969 GCA_002313205.1 Laupala kohalensis | reverse complement strand
ATATATATATATAATAAACTCATACATAAAAGTGTTAAGTATATAAAAAGATAAGAGGGTAACTCTCCCCCAAAAAAACTCATATATTTGAGGATACGTTATCAACGTGTTATCTAAGTTTCTTTTATGTGATATATTTTGTTTTCTATTACCTTTAAAACTTAAGAATTTATAGAAGACATTAGTGTCGAATTATTTTCAATATTATGTGTGTGTGTTTTGACAAGCTTTTAATTCACTTTGTATGTCGTTTCAAAATTTGAATTTGTTTTTACGGCAATATTTTTATTGATTTGCTTTACAAGTTTTTGATTGAGCTGACATTTTACAGACGTTTTGCATGTCAATATATGATTCCATTTTATGAAAATCTAACCATAAGGGGATGAAATTGGGGTATGTATTTAAATGTATCCTTCCATAAATTTACTATGCCTGGAGCAATTCCAACAAAAACTGGTACAAATATGACACCCTTGTGATACTCCTTATGATACCCTGGCACCCTTAAGGACGGGGTAAAGGATGAAATGTAAAAACAGTCGAAAAGTCTTAGTAGTGAAATCATGGATTTCGGGCCTCTAAGACTAGAAGTGATATTCCCGATAACACCTATGTATCAGCTTCTATATTCCCCTAGCATTTATTGGGAGGAGAAAGCCATGGAAGAATGATTAAAAAATGACTTCAGTGACGAGCTCAGTTTTCGGCATCGCTGAACTGATAGTGACATCTTGATATTGTATCAGTCTAAATGTCACCTCTAAGGGGTCGAAATGGGAGGACGAGTTAAAATTATTGATAACGACTGAAATTGGAGTTGAATAAATTATTATTTGGGTTTGTGATAGTGTCATCCTCAATGCCGCTTAAATCCACGATCAACCTCCATATACTCCTAGTACTTCTCGGGAAGGGGATATTATGAAAAGCATATTAAAATGTGAAATGTTCGTGGTGTACCATAGTTTTTCCGGGTCGCTAAACTCGATGCAGCTTAAATCCACCATTAGCCCCATACACCCTCGCACCCGTCGGTAAGGGAATAACGTAAGAATTATTGAAAGTGACATTCCTGAGACCAGTTCAGTTTTCAGTATCATTGAGATAATTTGTATCACCTCTTATATCCTTCAAGTTTAATTTCAACTCTTATGGAAAAACGGAGGGAGGGAAAAGGGTTAAATGGGATGAAAAAAACAAAATTGGAAAGGACCAATTTCCATCGGATAGTTGTCAGCGTGTGCAAGATGTATAATTATTCTAGCAGTGCCGTTAAGTACATATTAGATCGACGCACGCTCTCATAGCTAAGGGTGGGAAGGGTGAGACGTAAAAATAACGTAGTAGCACCGATATTAGCGTCCAAACCGATATTAGTGTCCTTTGTGTTATACTAAGGTGTGATATACAGGATACTCATTTATATTTTCTTGGGACATAAAAGTAAAATATCACAAATTTGTTTTAAGTATTTATTATAAATTTCTATAGGTACACATACTTTCATTCTTGTAGTACTTCTTGAAATAATTACTAGAAAAAACTGTCAAAAAAACGGAACTAAAATACTTTAGTAGTATTAACTAAATTTCTTACTTAATTGCAATAATAAATTATCTCTTTAGAAACACCCGTTTTATTAGTAGTTGTCGGTTTTTTTGTTTTGCGTCTGATTGTGTTGTAAGTTATTAACCAAATTGCAACAATGGACACCATCGCATTCCTTAACGCATTCAAAGCTTACCTCCAGAAGGCGTACAAACACTGCAATATGTCGATACTCATTACTCTGGAGGAGGTCACTGAAAATACTAACGATGGTTGGACAACAATTAGGAATTTTCGCTGTTCTTCCAATTGCTGTCACACGATTCAACCGCAAATACATGTACCACCCCAAATACATGCATTACATCAAACACATGCACTATCTTCACAAAAAATACGTTTAGTGTGTTAGAAGACATGCCCCATTTCCCTCCTCTACACATCCCTCCCACTTCTTCCACCCCATCCTATTCCGCACCCAAACCCGTCAACCCTGCTCACGAACACCGCACTGGTTAGTACAGCCGTTCAAGAACATGTAAAATTGTGCTGCCCAACACTATGAAAGACAACACTTCCTCGCAAAAATCTAGTGTTATAATATTAGCTAAATAACACGGTCGCCAAATGTCCTCCATTATAAGTAGAATTCTTCCTAAAGTGCTCTATATATCCGGTTTCTTCAAGCGAAACGCTCGTTTGGCTGAAGTTATTAGAGAGCTGGACACTAACACGAAAACATTCACGAGTCGGTAGAAATGGAACGCAATTAGAGGAGATGGTAGAAGAATAAATGAAAACGGTTTCGGCGGAATTATTAAAAGGATGGCAGATAAGGTGGGAGAAGAGTAAAAATGGACGAATTACACATGAATATATCCCGGATGTAAATTTCGCAGAAAATAAACTGTTTGTAATGGGACTCAACGGTATTTTTCAAAGCATATATGAAAATAATAGGAATTGAAGAAACAGCGGAGTGCAAGTGCGGGAAAGGAGAGGAGACAGCAGGACATGTTTTCTGGAATTGTGAATCCAGAGAAAGAGCAGAGTATGTGCGGTATTTGAAAGAAAGAGGAATCTAGAACATGACACGGAAAAATGAACTAATAAAAAGAAAGCAAATATATAATATATTCAAAGAATATGTCACACAAATAGGCCTAATTAGAGATATTTTGAACGAGGATATATAAAAAATGACATTAGATATCTGAACAAGAAACCTTGCAATGATAATGTAGGAGGGAAGGTGGCTAAGTTAAATGGCCAACGAAAATGAAATTAAAAAAAGAAAAATCTGGGAGGTCAATTCCCTAGTGAACATATGCAAAAACGCAAAAAAACTCGCAATGCACTAACATACTTTATAGTCTGCCTCAACGCTACAGCTAGCCTCACTTAAACGAAATTAACAACGCAAACGCTATAAGACAGCACCTTGTAGACACAATTGTTGATCTGCAATCCCACCTTTCTGCCAAGGACTTCATCCAGCACGGCTTACACCTAAGACCGTTTGGGTAACAACGCTTCCCTTCTCTCCTAGATACATACCTTACCTCACTTCCTCCATCAGTCCCTTCACTTACACCAAAACCACCACCCACACCTATTACTACCTCGTGGCTTTCTCCAAATCTCCTAATTCTCATTTCTTCTCCCGTCTCTGACGTATCTCTACCCCTTATCTCACCTCTTGCCCAAACCCGTTTCATTTGCTCCATCTACCCCTCATTGCGCTCCAAAACTCAGTACTAAATTGTCGTCGAGAGTTAGATTTGATGCTCGAAGATGACAATTAAATTCATAATATCCTCAACCATTTCAACTCAATTGCGTCTCTCGAGAAAATAAAGTGAATATCTTTCATCATAATGTTCAGGCTCTCTCCAACAATGCAGTATCCACTGCAAACGCATTCGATTTGCCTACTCTCTTATCAATTCTACAGTCTACGCTGTAGCTAGAGCAGCGATACGAAACCACACCGCCCGCAGTGGGCCACGTCGCAACCACAGACGACGCTGCTCACGTTCGCCACCTAAAACGGCGACCCAGAAACAGGGGGACAGAACAAGAGAAGCGGATAAGAGCAACACGAGCCTTGCGACCTACGCCTGTACTTACCGTTGGAACGTCGACCAGCGACGACCCTTGCGATTCTTCTAGACTTCTACGGCTGTTGGACTATCAAAACATTACCTCGCTCGGAAGAATCAACGGCGACCCAGTGCATCTATGGAAGTTCCCTCTGGTACAACGACGACTCATAGGCTGGCACACAGACAAGATTAGGATTTTGTGATAGAGTATATTACTTCACCTCTGAATAAACTCTATTTGTATTGAACTTGTTTATCATCTACCTCGGCTGTCCATACCCGGATACCACAAGTTTAATTGGTGACGAAGAAAGAAGTTAATTTGTTTACGGTAAGTTATTGGTATTATATTAGCAATTTTATTTCTGTTCCATGGAGCAACTAGTACAAATCGTCACTCTTATACAGCAGCAGTTAGAGCAACAACTACAGCAACAGATTGCGCTACTGGAAGCGTTCGCGGCGTTGAAGAAGTCGGTGCAACAACGACCAGTGGTACCACCCATCCAGCCTGTAGTCGAGGAAGCGAACCGCTGGGATGAGTATTGTCTTACGTTTGAACAGCATTTCGTTTATTACAGAATTATCCGAGAGGAGCAGAAACGCGCATTCTTTCTCTCTAACGTAGGCAATGGAACTTGCACGCTCTTATAGAAACTCAGTCCGGAGACAGAGTTTCTATAAGATATGACGTGCGAGTTTACTCAACTTAACGCAGCGCGATTGAATAGTTTTTACGATCGCCACTTGTTGCAAAACAAAACTTTTGATTTCCGACTAGTGCTCGGATAAATTACGAAGTTAAAACTACGAAAACTCTTCATAACTTAGAAGTAGATCAAGTTATTACTGAAGTATAACTTGTCCAAAAATTGGAGACCAAGAGATCAAGAAAAAATCTTGAAGTTAAAAGTCTCGAATCTCTGATAGAATCTTAGAGTCGAATGATCAAAAGTAGAAATGTGCTCTCCGAAAAATATCTCAGAATACGCTCTCAGAATGAATCTAGAATGATCTCCGAGTGCTCCTAGAATGATTTTGGAACGTCTCTGCGTTGTTTTATCACCTCGTTTCCCACTCTGTCCCTCAGAAGCTAGCTCACGTGATTACATTTTTTTAAAATCATGTGACCATGTTTCGCCAATAACGTCAAAACTAACACCACGTAGAGTTCTCGTAATTAGTTGGATTTAGATGAACGAGTGCAGGTTCCTAGGCACTCTGAACGTTTCTTCCGGGGAATTTCCTTACTTCAACGACATCGTCAATTCCAACCATTCTCTCTGTAATTTTAGCCGAACGTCTTTTTAAGAATAATAGAAACTAAATTAGGCAACTTTCTAACTCTCAACTGTCATACCCTCGTGTTCAACGCCTCCGCGCCAACCGTTCTGCGGTGTACGCCAAACGGTCGCGGCCTCGTGGTGTACGTTACCGTATTGACAGTTGTTAAAAGCCGAAGGTCGAGCCGCCTCACACCCTCGCTATCTTTAGTGATCCTTTTAAATTTGTAAAACGCTTCTGCCTTTCTCCGCACTCACGCTATGCGTCGTGCTTGCCGCTGCCCATCAAAATTCAAATGTATTCTTAATGTCGACCTTGTCCCTTTCAAAATCTATTTCGTTATTTTGCGTTGCTTCGAAGTTTGAATCTAACGACGCCATTCCTTACGTTAACAATTTTTCTGCCTCCTACTCCTGGACAAAATAACTCGTAGTGCGTCGCCACTGTTCCCTTCACTTCAATTCTTACGACTCTTCTTTCACACAAAAAAGCACCAACGGTCGCGGTCAAAACTCATCGTCTTCCCTTCTGCCGCCTCCATGGCAACAGTCTCGGGACCTTTGCGCTTTCTAACGAACATCTTAGTTTCTTATAACGTTACATTGATCAATAATTAAGAATTAATCAAATTAACAATATGGAGTCAGAAAGTTTGAAAAATATATTTAAGGGTCAAAATTCGTGATCATAACGGACCACAACCGTTGGTTTCATTATTTAATGCATCTACCAAAATACCAGAGATGACGGCCAAGAAACTGCAGCGATGGGCGTATTCTTATCAGACTACACATACACCATATTCTTCCGATCCACAGCTCACCACCAGCAGACGCATTGTCAAGATTACCGGTAGGTCGAGAAGTTGAGTTTGATGCAAATGACATTGCCTGTTTGCACTGGAGGAGGACTAGTCTCGCCAGCTTCCCGGTCAGCGCGACAACGTGGCGTAGGCCACCAACCAGGATCAACTCTTGCAGCGCATAAGGCAGTATGCACAGCAGGGCTGGCCAAATGACGTAAAGATCACGAGAGACCAATCAAATTGACATAAAATAAAGGACAGATTAGCAAGAAAAGGTGTGTTACACCTTAACACACCTGACGTTGCTAGGGGAGTGATCCCGCCTACATTGCGGAAGACGGTTCTTCGTTTAGTATATGAAGGACACTGGGACATAGTGGGCACCAAGTAACTTGCAAGACAACATTGTTATTGGCCAGGCATCGATACATACATCAAGAGGAACTGTGAGGCATGTTTAATAAATCAAACAGCCCCTCAAGAAGTCTTGCGAACTTGGCCCACTCCAGAGCAGCCATGGGTTAGAATTCATGTACATTTCTAGGGGAAATGTGGTTCATCGTTGTGGATGTTTTATTCAATTATCCCTACATTGTTAACGTGCGAACAGCGTCCACAGCCATCACAGCATTTTGTAGTGCTTCAAAATATTTCGTTTCAGAGGTCCTCCCAGGGCTTTGGTCTGGGACAACTGTCTGCAATTTACTTCAGGACGACTTGAAAATTTTTGCAACCAGAACGGGATCCAACACATCTTTTCGCCAGCATTTCACCCACAGTGTAACGAAGCACCAGAGCGGTTAGTACAAACCTTTAAACATACATCGAGAAAAGCAAGGGATGCGGGAAATCCTAAGGAGGAGGCTCTCCAAAGAATCTTATTCACATATAGAGCACTCCTAGGAGCAACAGGGAAAAGCCCGTTGAGATCCTACATGGTCGACAACCAAGAATGCTTCTGTCACTACTACACCCTACACAGGAAACACCTCAGGAGTACAAAAGGAAATTTGAATTGGGAGATCCAGTATTCATCAGGTCTTACCGCGCACATCCAAAATGGATCCCGGGGGAGTAACCGGTTTTAAAGGGCAACTCAACAACCAGAAGTACACAAGCATCAGAATCAAATGAGATACAGGAGCATTATTTACGATCTGCATCGGAAAACGGCCAACACAGACGTTCAGGAAAGAGCGCTCACTTCGTTAATAAATTCACGTTGTTTTCAGAGCAGACAGTCCAACGTATTGGAGCCTGGCCCTCCAACCACAGGAGGACGCAGCTCACGGACGGAAATGGAATGAGCTGGCTTAGCAGAGCCTCAAGCCCTGCAGGATCCAGCATCGGTAGGAATCGAGCCAAAAGCCCAGCAGAATCCAGCATCCGTAGGAAACCAGCCACAAACCCAGCTAACTCCAGCATCTCTAGGAATCGAACCTCAAGCCTAGTAGATTCCAGCACCTGCAGAAGTCTATAAGTCCAGCAGGATCCGGCACTTGCAGAAATAGCTCTTTAGGTCCAGCAGGAGCCAGCACTCACGGGCGCCCTGGGACCCGGATAAGAGCAACACGAGTCTTGCGACCTGCGCCTGCACTTACCATTGGAGCTCCGATCGGCTTCGACCCTTGAGATCCTTATAGACTTCTACGGCAGTTGGACTATCGGAACATTTCCTCGGTCGGAAGAATCAAGAGCGACCCAGCGCATCTACGGACTTCCCCTCTGGTACATCGACGACTCATTGGCTGGTACACGGACAAGATTTGTTTCTTTTTGTAGTAGAACATGTATCTTCAGCTCTGAATAAATTCGAATTATATTAAACTTGTTTATCATCAACCTCGGCTGTCCTTACTCGGATATAACATACGAAGTTACAGATATTGAAATTATTTTGCTTGACAATCCATCCTCATTGCTATGCCTAACAGATCATTGATTTCTGACGTCAACGGTACTTATTTCTTAACTACTTTGTAGTAAGCTTTTACTGTCAAAAGGATTTCAAATAAATAATCCTCACGTTCGAAATAACGATTTTTATCTTATCCGCTGTTAGATTACGAGAAATTCTGCTTTTATGGTATTTTCGAACTCTCTGCAATTTATATGACCGAAGTAGACAATGTAATTTTGTGTATTCATAGATCTCAGATCTCGAAGTATTTGTTCTGAATTATGAAATTGTTTTAAAAAATCTAACGCGGATACATGAAATTTATTGTTATCTGTTTATTTCAATATCGATTTCCTCAGAAAATCTTGGGGTTCCGCGCACAATCTCAAAATTCGATTCAATAATATAATCAACTCATTCAATCTTTTTACTTCAATAATCGACCACACTCGCGTTTCTGGCTCATCACTATTATTGTTAGACCAGATAATTGTCAACAGTGGACTCTCATATACTTCTCAAGTATTCAAAGTGGAACACAGTGATCACTTTGTCCAAATATTGACTTTTAAAGGTAAATTAATACCAATTAAAATGCTAAACAAGGTTTCTAGACAGTTTACATACTAATGTATCCACTTTTAGAAGTTTGTTACACCAGGAAATTTGGGATAACTTGTATAATTGTGAAAACATCAACGATAAATTTAGTGTATTTTTTTCGAAATATACTTGAAGTATTACAACTAAAACAAACTACAACCAAATAAAAACTGTCAGCATAACTAAATTCTTAGGGTTCCATATTCAGGACAACCTCACATGGAATTGTCACATTGATAATCTGAATTCCAAACGAAGCAAATTGTGCTATTTATTCCGAATTTTAGTCAACGTTGTAAGTCAACACGTTTCTTGTTGCGTGTATTTTGCAAATGTTTATTCTTATTTCCTATTATCTTCTGGGGCCAATCCGCTCAGAGCCTTCAAACTTTCAGAATAAATCTCACCTTCGAAATTCATGTAAACCTTTATTTAGAGAATTAAATATTCTATCTCTACCTCGCGTATACTTTAACGTACCATCTTTTAATTTATTATTTATTTATTCAATTTGTTTCATCAGGACAGGCTCTGCTTCAGATTAGTAAATTTAAGACTAATTAGTTCGGTAAAGCTCGAATGCTTAGTGCATTCTGTGGCATGTGTGTATCTTCATGGTCACCGTGACGGGTCTAGTCAACAACGCTCATTACTTCCACGCTAGACGCTCAGCTAATGATGTAACGCGTATTCTGCTTTAAACAATACAAGTTCGTACAATTGTGGCGACGTCGCGGATGCACGTATACGGGAAATTCACTGCGTACCTGCGGCAAAATTAGCCCTGCTAGTATCTCGTGTTCGGAACAATCTGCGCAACCGCATCAACAAACTGCGCTTCGGCCGCGAAGCTGATGGCAACTCCAGTTGTCGGAGCGCCCCGCGCTCGAATCACTGCTGGTGACCCGCAATTCCGTAACAGATTTATCCAAGTAAGCCAATCGCATCGTGCTACGGACGTCAGTTACGTCCCCACGCCCTCTAGTTTGTCGCTTTACTTTGCTCTAGAACTTTCTGTTCCAACGTTCAAATTCCACTGTTGCCCTCAAGTTTTTTTTTAAAATTGACTTTCTGTTTACTCTTCCCACGGTAACTTCATTCGGTTTGCAACCAAAATCCAGCAACAATTAATGACGCAACTGACCTACCTTATTATGCGCTGTTTAGAATATTGTTAAATTTTGGGTTTTAATAATTTATTTATTTAATTGAAAGTTACCATATATTTATGAAATATTCGTGTTTGTTAAGACAATTATTAAAATACCACCCATGTTTTAGAAGAAACAGTCTAAATTCACGAGCAATCGTAATAATAATATTCATCGTCCTAGCGTGTCAACCACTCTAAGGCACATATCATTCAGGAATACTTTCGTACAATTCCTTTCGAAAAATAAACGTTAATAATAAATTAAATCCTTTTAAATCCGCGGTTAAAAGTTTTCTAATGCTCTATTGCTTCTAGAATATGAAAGAATTTACTTATTTTAATAAAAGAAGTTAATGAGACATTCAATTTGACAACAAATATTGTTTTCTATATGCTTTTGGATGATGTAAATTGTATTAATTTCTCACGCCGTTATACCCTAGATACTGATTAAATTCCATTTTTCATGCTTGTTGTTTTTGATCCTTTTTTTATATTTATTATACTTTATTTATAACTACGCAACCTTGGCAGGGTTGAATCCATTATCTCTGCAGCCCCGTTCTGACCCAGGTTTTCCTCCGGGTGGTGGCGGATTTTCCATTGGCAGGAATGTCATTTAGTACTTTTGTTGTTATTCATCTCGAAAATGAAAAACCTAATACAACAACATTATCTAATTATAATTAATCTCGAAGTTTTACTGCACAGTATATTTACGTTTCGGTTTGGAATAATTGATAACAGTATGTCTTTTTTTTTCTTTCAAAATTGATAAGTATTAAATCCGCCATTGCCCTTGGGCTCTTTATCGGAATTGATGGAATGGTCCCTTGCTTGTTTCCTGAGAGTAACTTAGTTTAGTACCCCCCGCGTTGTTATATGCAGTTTGCAAGTGTTTTTGACAATAAAGTTTATTTATTTATAATTCTGCGTTATTTGTATGACAGGTGGTAGAGATCGTGGCTCCTGTGAAACAGTTGTTGAATTTTTACTTTTCTTTATAACAATGTATAAGAACTGAATAAGAAAACAATGAGAACACTGATTATTGACTCTACACGAATATCCGTCATATTGATATTTTAAGCTACTCTTAAGAGGAGTCCATTGTTAATGTCTCTTTCTATTTGATCAAGATCTAACGACGGAATATCGTGAACGTTCGTTCTAGTTGCAGTTTCGAGTACACCATATATGCCAATGGAATGGTCGATTAGTGAATTCATCTTCTTACTTTCGTTATTATCGTAGACTAATAATGGTTCTACGATAGGTTTTGAAACTAAAATAGTAGAATGAAATTTGTTTCTAGTTGAACGAAATTTGAATAGTTGACATTCAGTCTCGGAGCCAGCAGGTAAGAAGAAATTGCCTTGTTCTGATATCACAAATGACAAACGTTTTTCTGGGAGGTTATATTCCCTTGCTGACGGCGAAGTACCCCTAGACTACATGCTCAGCTTTTACGATGAATTCGTAGGGAGGTTTTACTGTCTTGATTTGATAAGCCAGAATTGCTTCTGAGTTGTTGACGAAGACCACTATAGTACCTGATTCGTCAGGATTTTTAAAGGTGGGCAAACGAATGTTGCGCTTACAATGCAAATCTTGGAAAAATATGATGGAAGAAGAAGGAATTTGGAATGATGTTGATGCCATAAAGGTGGTATCAGGTGTAAGAGGAATACTTCCTGGTCGATGATGGAATTTTAAAGGAAGAATTTTGACTTCATATAAAAGGAATGGTGTACTTTCGATTAGCGTATATAGTAAGACATGTGACGAGTGCCGCATGGAGGGAAATTGCATCAGAAAGGAAAGACACAGGTAAATGAATTGTTTATTTATATATTACTTAAAGAAAAGTAAGTAATCAAATTGTTTTATTATTAACTCATATGTGATAAAATTAAGAAGTTAACATTATTTCAATTTAACAAATGGTGCTCTATAATGATGTACACCCTACAGTTTTTTTTAATGTTTTTATTTTTTCCATTTTAATTTCAATTACACACAGGTATAGAAAGAATTTGTTGTACTAAATGGCTGGGTCTTGAAAACCGACACATCTCCATTGTGTAAGGATTGCACCAGTTGGTTTCAGAAAGTATTCACCTAGTTTATTTCGTAAGCGGTTTGGTGCGTTCAAATTGTTGTTTTCACTGAACGTACTGTTATCTGATACCACTGGTAAGGCTGGTACCACAGAACACTTATTAAATTGTTGTGGAACATAGGGTTGTCCTTCTCGTCTGTGTATAAAATTATGAAGCACGCATGCTGCCTTAATAGTGTGAACATCATTACTCCTGTTGGTAATAATAATAAATTTATTGTCAAAAAACAGTACAAACTGCGTATGACCATGTGGAGGACAATAAACTAATTTACTCTCCGGAAGCAAGCAAGGGACCATCCCATCAATTCCGATCAAGGGCCCTAAGGCAGAGGCGGATTCAAAAAATTCAGCAAAAATTCCTAGATAAGATAAAAAGTTAGCTGCGAGTTATAATACTAATAGAATGTCAATATGTTTGTAATTTTAAGCAAAAAATTACATGTAAGTTATTATCGAACTATAGATTATTCT